>JANIIK010001339.1:15000-37500 GCA_027704905.1 Muraenolepis orangiensis | reverse complement strand
TTCATCACTAATCACCCTCCTCTTCGTCCCTCACCACCCTCCTCTTCATCACTCGCCACCCTCCTCTTCATCACTCACCACCCTCCTCTTAATCACTAACAACCCTCCTCTTCATCACTCGCCACCCTCCTCTTCATCACTCACCACCCTCCTCTTCATCACTCGCTGCCCTCCTCTTCATAACTCCTCTTCATCACTCACCACCCTCCTCTTCATCACTCACCACCCTCCTCTTCATCACTCGCTGCCCTCCTCTTCATCACAAACCACCCTCCTCTTCATCACAAACCACCCTCCTCTTCATCACTCACCACCCTCCTCTTCATAACTCCTCTTCATCACTCACCACCCTCCTCTTTATCACTCACCACCCTCCTCTTCATCACCCACCACCCTCCTCTTCATCACCCACCACCCTACTCTTTATCACTCACCACCCTCCTCTTCATCACTCACCACCCTCCTCTTCGTCACTCACCACCCTCCTCTTCGTCACTCACCACCCTCCTCTTCATCACTCCTCTTCATTACTCACCACCCTCCTCTTCATCACTAACCACCCTCCTCTTCGTCACTCACCACCCTCCTCTTCATAACTCCTCTTCATCACTCACCACCCTCCTCTTAATCACTCACCACCCTCCTCTTCATCACTCACCACCCTCCTCTTCGTCACTCACCTCCCTCCTCTTTATCACTCGCTGCCCTCCTCTTCATCACCAACCACCCTCCTCTTCATCACTAACCACCCTCCTCTTCATCACTCACCACCCTCCTCTTCATCACTCACCACCCTCCTCTTCATAACTCCTCTTCATCACTCGCTGCCATCACTCACCACCCTCCTCTTCATAACTCCTCTTCATCACTCGCTGCCCTCCTCTTCATCACTCGCCACCCTCCTCTTCATCACTCACCACCCTCCTCTTCATCACTAACAACCCTCCTCTTCATCACTAACCACCCTCCTCTTCATCACTCGCCACCCTCCTCTTCATCACTCACCACCCTCCTCTTCATTACTCACCACCCTCCTCTTCATCACTAACCACCCTCCTCTTCGTCACTCACCACCCTCCTCTTCATAACTCCTCTTCATCACTCACCACCCTCCTCTTAATCACTCACCACCCTCCTCTTCATAACTCCTCTTCATCACTCACCACCCTCCTCTTAATCACTCACCACCCTCCTCTTCATCACTCGCTGCCCTCCTCTTAATCACTAACAACCCTCCTCTTCATCACTCACCACCCTCCTCTTCATAACTCCTCTTCATCACTCGCTGCCATCACTCACCACCCTCCTCTTCATAACTCCTCTTCATCACTCGCTGCCCTCCTCTTCATCACTCGCCACCCTCCTCTTCATCACTCACCACCCTCCTCTTCATCACTAACAACCCTCCTCTTCGTCACTCACCACCCTCCTCTTCGTCACTCACCACCCTCCTCTTCATCACTCCTCTTCATTACTCACCACCCTCCTCTTCATCACTAACCACCCTCCTCTTCGTCACTCACCACCCTCCTCTTCATAACTCCTCTTCATCACTCACCACCCTCCTCTTAATCACTCACCACCCTCCTCTTCATCACTCACCACCCTCCTCTTCGTCACTCACCTCCCTCCTCTTTATCACTCGCTGCCCTCCTCTTCATCACCAACCACCCTCCTCTTCATCACTCACCACCCTCCTCTTCATAACTCCTCTTCATTACTCACCACCATCCTCTTCATCGCTCACCACCCTCCTCTTCATCACTCGCTGCCCTCCTTTTCATCACCAACCACCCTCCTATTCATCACTCACCACCCTCCTCTTCGTCACTAACCACCCTCCTTTTCATCACCAACCACCCTCCTATTCATCACTCACCACCCTCCTCTTCGTCACTAACCACCCTCCTCTTCATTACTCACCACCCTCCTATTCATCACTCACCACCCTCCTCTTCGTCACTAACCACCCTCCTTTTCATCACCAACCACCCTCCTATTCATCACTCACCACCCTCCTCTTCGTCACTAACCACCCTCCTCTTCATTACTCACCACCCTCCTCTTCATCACTCGCCACCCTCCTCTTCATCACTCGCTGCCCTCCTCTTTGTCACTCGCCACCCTCCTCTTCATCCCTCACCACCCTCCTCTTAATCACTAACCACCCTCCTCTTCGTCACTCACCACCCTCCTCTTCATCACTCCTCTTCATTACTCACCACCATCCTCTTCATCACTCACCACCCTCCTCTTAATCACTAACAACCCTCCTCTTCATCACCAACCACCCTCCTCTTAATCACTCGCCACCCTCCTCTTAATCACTCGCCACCCTCCTCTTCATCACTCACCACCCTCCTCTTCATCACTCACCACCCTCCTCTTAATCACTAACAACCCTCCTCTTCGTCCCTCACCACCCTCCTCTTAATCACTCACCACCCTCCTCTTAATCACTAACCACCCTCCTCTTCGTCACTCACCACCCTCCTCTTCATCACTCCTCTTCATTACTCACCACCCTCCTCTTCATCACTCACCACCATCCTCTTCATCACTCACCACCCTCCTCTTCATCACTCACCACCATCCTCTTCATCACTCACCACCCTCCTCTTCATCACTCGCTGCCCTCCTTTTCATCACCAACCACCATCCTATTCATCACTCACCACCCTCCTCTTCATCACTCGCTGCCCTCCTTTTCATCACCAACCACCATCCTATTCATCACTCACCACCCTCCTCTTTGTCACTAACCACCCTCCTCTTCGTCACTCACCACCCTCCTCTTCATCACTCGCTGCCCTCCTTTTCATCACCAACCACCATCCTATTCATCACTCACCACCCTCCTCTTTGTCACTAACCACCCTCCTCTTCGTCCCTCACCACCCTCCTCTTCATCACTCACCACCCTCCTCTTCATCACTCGCTGCCCTCCTTTTCATCACCAACCACCATCCTATTCATCACTCACCACCCTCCTCTTTGTCACTAACCACCCTCCTCTTCGTCACTCACCACCCTCCTCTTCATCACTCGCTGCCCTCCTCTTCATCACCAACCACCCTCCTCTTCATCACTCACCACCCTCCTCTTCATAACTCCTCTTCATCACTCACCACCCTCCTCTTAATCACTCACCACCCTCCTCTTCATCACCCACCACCCTCCTCTTTATCACTCGCTGCCCTCCTCTTCATCACTCACCACCCTCCTCTTCATCACTCACCACCCTCCTCTTCATCACTCACCACCCTCCTCTTCATAACTCCTCTTCATCACTCACCACCCTCCTCTTTATCACTCACCACCCTCCTCTTCATCACCCACCACCCTCCTCTTCATCACCCACCACCCTCCTCTTCATCACTCACCACCCTCCACTTTATCACTCGCTGCCCTACTCTTCATCACTCACCACCCTCCTCTTCATCACTCACCACCCTCCTCTTCGTCACTCACCACCCTCCTCTTCGTCACTCACCACCCTCCTCTTCGTGACTCACTGCCCTCCTCTTTATCACTCGCTGCCCTCCTCTTCATCACTAATCACCCTACTCTTCATCACTAACCACCGGGTCGCTAGCGGTAAACACCTCCACCTTCAGAGAGCCCAAATCCACTTCTGGCTGGCCTTCTCCAGGTGGCTTCTTTGAGGGAGAGGAGTAGGAGAGACACACCTCTGCTCTACCGTGACCAGATGGTGGCCACAGATGGCCACAACAACCATTGGGCTCTTACTACACCAGAGGGCTTTACCATCACATTTAGCTCCTTTTGAAAAGGACAACACATCATGTTCACCTCACTGGATTATGGAACACAACGTCATGAACACCAATCCAACATCATACTTTAATAACACTTCAAAAAAGGATTTAAAGGAAACAATCCCATGTGATTAATAATGCTTCAAAGAATCAAAGGAAACAACATGAACATGTGATATTTAGCTGGTCAGACCATGAAAGAACATCCAATGCATGACTCCCTTTAGCTCTGAGAACACATCTTCATCTCCACCACAAACATCATATTGAATACAACAGTCTTCTAGAACGTGTTAAAGAGAAAGTTCAACCATTTAAAACATTATATTGAATACAACAGTCTTCTAGAACGTGTTAAAGAGAAAGTTCAACCATTTAAAACATTATATTGAATACAACAGTCTTCTAGAACGTGTTAAAGAGAAAGTTCAACCATTTAAAACATCATATTGAATACAACAGTCTTCTAGAACGTGTTAAAGAGAAAGTTCAACCATTTAAAACATTATATTGAATACAACAGTCTTCTAGAACGTGTTAAAGAGAAAGTTCAACCATTTAAAACATTATATTGCATGAAGTATTTTTTGCGAGTTCAGGAATTTTTATTAAGCTAAATGAATAACAGTCAAAAGTTGAACAGTCTTTAAATCCCTGGGGTCCATCCGTGACCCAGTGGTAGGACCCATGGTGGTAGATCACCTCCTCTGACCCCTGACCTCTGAAACTGCTCTTTGGCCATTTGGGGCCTTAAGGGAGAAACCCCCCCCTCACCCACCCTGTGTGTGTGTGTGTGTGTGTGTATAGTGTATACTATATATGTGTGTGTGTGTGTGTACAGTATATAAATGTGTGTGTGTGTGTATAGTGTATACTGTGTGTGTGTGTGTGTGTGTGTGTGTATAGTGTACACTATATGTGTGTGTGTCTGTATAGTGTATACTGTGTGTTTGTGTGTCTGTATAGTGTATACTATGTGTGTGTGTGTGTGTGTGTGTGTGTGTGTGTGTATAGTGTACACTATATGTGTGTGTGTGTCTGTATAGTGTATATTGTGTGTGTATGTGTCTGTATAGTGTATACTGTATGTGTGTGTGTGTGTGTGTGTGTGAATAGTGTATACTGTGTGTGTGTGTGTGTGTATAGTGTATACTGTGTGTGTATGTGTGTGTGTGTATAGTGTATACTGTGTGTGTGTGTGTATAGTGTATACTGTGTGTGTATGTGTGTGTGTGTATAGTGTATACTGTGTGTGTGTGTCTGTATAGTGTATACTATGTGTGTGTGTGTATAGTGTATACTATATGTGTGCGTGTCTATATAGTGTATACTATGTGTGTGTGTGTATAGTGTATACTATATGTGTGTGTTTATAGTGTATACTGTGTGTGTGTGTCTGTATAGTGTATACTATATGTGTGTGTGTCTGTATAGTGTATACTATGTGTGTGTGTGTGTATAGTGTATACTATGTGTGTGTGTGTGTGTATAGTGTATACTGTGTGTGTGTGTGTATAGTGTATACTATATGTGTGTGTGTCTGTATAGTGTATACTATGTGTGTGTGTGTGTATAGTGTATACTATATGTGTGTGTGTCTGTATAGTGTATACTATGTGTGTGTGTGTGTGTATAGTGTATACTATATGTGTGTGTGTGTGTATAGTGTATACTATGTGTGTGTGTATAGTGTATACTATGTGTGTGTGTGTGTATAGTGTATACTATGTGTGTGTGTGTGTGTGTGTGTATAGTGTATACTATGTGTGTGTGTGTGTATAGTGTATACTGTGTGTGTGTGTATAGTGTATACTATGTGTGTGTGTGTGTATAGTGTATACTATATGTGTGTGTGTGTGTATAGTGTATACTATGTGTGTGTGTGTGTGTATAGTGTATACTATGTGTGTGTGTGTATAGTGTATACTATGTGTGTGTGTGTATAGTGTATACTATGTGTGTGTATAGTGTATACTATATGTGTGTGTATAGTGTATACTATGTGTGTGTGTGTGTATAGTGTATACTATGTGTGTGTGTGTCTGTATAGTGTATACTGTGTGTGTGTGTGTGTGTGTATAGTGTGTACTATGTGTGTATGTCTGTATAATGTATACTATGTGTGTGTGTGTGTATAGTTTATACTATATGTGTGTGTGTGTGTATAGTGTATACTATGTGTGTGTGTGTGTATAGTGTATACTATATGTGTGTGTGTGTGTATAGTGTATATTATGTGTGTGTGTGTGTATAGTGTATACTATGTGTGTGTGTATAGTGTATACTATGTGTGTGTGTATAGTGTATACTATGTGTGTGTGTGTATAGTGTATACTATGTGTGTGTGTGTATAGTGTATACTATGTGTGTGTGTGTATAGTGTATACTATGTGTGTGTGTGTATAGTGTATAGTATGTGTGTGTGTATAGTGTATACTATGTGTGTGTGTATAGTGTATACTATGTGTGTGTGTGTATAGTGTATACTATGTGTGTGTGTGTATAGTGTATACTATGTGTGTGTGTGTGTATAGTGTATACTATATGTGTGTGTGTGTGTGTATAGTGTATACTATGTGTGTGTGTGTGTATAGTGTATACTATATGTGTGTGTGTGTGTATAGTGTATAGTATGTGTGTGTGTGTATAGTGTATACTATGTGTGTGTGTGTATAGTGTATACTATGTGTGTGTGTGTGTATAGTGTATACTATGTGTGTGTGTGTATAGTGTATACTATGTGTGTGTGTATAGTGTATACTATGTGTGTGTGTGTATAGTGTATACTATGTGTGTGTGTGTGTGTGTGTATAGTGTATACTATGTGTGTGTGTGTGTGTATAGTGTATACTATGTGTGTGTGTGTATAGTGTATACTATGTGTGTGTGTGTGTGTGTGTGTGTATAGTGTATACTATGTGTGTGTGTGTATAGTGTATACTATGTGTGTGTGTGTGTGTGTGTATAGTGTATACTATGTGTGTGTGTGTGTGTATAGTGTATACTATGTGTGTGTGTGTATAGTGTATACTGTGTGTGTATAGTGTATACTATGTGTGTGTGTGTGTGTATAGTGTATACTGTGTGTGTGTGTGTATAGTGTATACTATGTGTGTGTGTGTATATTGTATACTATGTGTGTATAGTGTATACTATGTGTGTGTGTGTGTGTATAGTGTATACTATGTGTGTGTGTGTATAGTGTATACTGTGTGTGTATAGTGTATACTATGTGTGTGTGTGTATAGTGTATTCTGTGTGTGTGTGTGTGTGTGTATAGTGTATACTATGTGTGTGTGTGTATAGTGTATACTATGTGTGTGTGTGTATAGTGTATACTGTGTGTGTATAGTGTATACTATGTGTGTGTGTGTATAGTGTATACTGTGTGTGTGTGTGTGTGTATAGTGTATACTATGTGTGTGTGTGTGTATAGTGTATACTGTGTGTGTGTGTGTATAGTGTATACTATGTGTGTGTGTGTATAGTGTATACTGTGTGTGTGTGTGTGTGTATAGTGTATACTATGTGTGTGTGTGTATAGTGTATACTATGTGTGTGTGTGTATAGTGTATACTGTGTGTGTGTGTGTGTATAGTGTATACTATGTGTGTGTGTGTGTATAGTGTACACTATATGTGTGTGTGTGTCTGTATAGTGTATATTGTGTGTGTATGTGTCTGTATAGTGTATACTGTATGTGTGTGTGTGTGTGTGTGTGTGTGTGTGTGTGTAGTGTATACTGTGTGTGTGTGTGTGTGTGTATAGTGTATACTGTGTGTGTATGTGTGTGTGTGTGTGTATAGTGTATACTGTGTGTGTGTGTGTATAGTGTATACTGTGTGTGTATGTGTGTGTGTGTATAGTGTATACTGTGTGTGTGTGTCTGTATAGTGTATACTATGTGTGTGTGTGTATACTATATGTGTGCGTGTCTATATAGTGTATACTATGTGTGTGTGTGTGTATAGTGTATACTATATGTGTGTGTTTATAGTGTATACTGTGTGTGTGTGTCTGTATAGTGTATACTATATGTGTGTGTGTCTGTATAGTGTATACTATGTGTGTGTGTGTGTATAGTGTATACTATGTGTGTGTGTGTGTGTATAGTGTATACTGTGTGTGTGTGTGTATAGTGTATACTATATGTGTGTGTGTCTGTATAGTGTATACTATGTGTGTGTGTGTGTATAGTGTATACTATATGTGTGTGTGTCTGTATAGTGTATACTATGTGTGTGTGTGTGTGTATAGTGTATACTATATGTGTGTGTGTGTGTATAGTGTATACTATGTGTGTGTGTATAGTGTATACTATGTGTGTGTGTGTATAGTGTATACTATGTGTGTGTGTGTGTGTGTGTATAGTGTATACTATGTGTGTGTGTGTGTATAGTGTATACTGTGTGTGTGTGTATATTGTATACTATGTGTGTGTGTGTGTATAGTGTATACTATGTGTGTGTGTGTGTATAGTGTATACTATGTGTGTGTGTGTATAGTGTATACTATGTGTGTGTGTGTATAGTGTATACTATGTGTGTGTATAGTGTATACTATATGTGTGTGTATAGTGTATACTATGTGTGTGTGTGTGTATAGTGTATACTATGTGTGTGTGTGTGTGTGTGTATAGTGTATACTATGTGTGTGTGTGTGTATAGTGTATACTGTGTGTGTGTGTATATTGTATACTATGTGTGTGTGTGTGTATAGTGTATACTATATGTGTGTGTGTGTGTATAGTGTATACTATGTGTGTGTGTGTGTATAGTGTATACTATGTGTGTGTGTGTATAGTGTATACTATGTGTGTGTGTGTATAGTGTATACTATGTGTGTGTATAGTGTATACTATATGTGTGTGTATAGTGTATACTATGTGTGTGTGTGTGTATAGTGTATACTATGTGTGTGTGTGTCTGTATAGTGTATACTGTGTGTGTGTGTGTGTGTGTGTGTATAGTGTGTACTATGTGTGTATGTCTGTATAATGTATACTATGTGTGTGTGTGTGTATTGTTTATACTATATGTGTGTGTGTGTGTGTATAGTGTATACTATGTGTGTGTGTGTGTATAGTGTATACTATATGTGTGTGTGTGTGTATAGTGTATATTATGTGTGTGTGTGTGTATAGTGTATACTATGTGTGTGTGTATAGTGTATACTATGTGTGTGTGTATAGTGTATACTATGTGTGTGTGTGTGTATAGTGTATACTATGTGTGTGTGTGTATAGTGTATACTATGTGTGTGTGTGTATAGTGTATACTATGTGTGTGTGTGTATAGTATGTGTGTGTGTATAGTGTATACTATGTGTGTGTGTATAGTGTATACTATGTGTGTGTGTGTATAGTGTATACTATGTGTGTGTGTGTATAGTGTATACTATGTGTGTGTGTGTATAGTGTATACTATAGGTGTGTGTGTGTGTATAGTGTATACTATGTGTGTGTGTGTGTATAGTGTATACTATATGTGTGTGTGTGTGTATAGTGTATAGTATGTGTGTGTGTGTATAGTGTATACTATGTGTGTGTGTATAGTGTATACTATGTGTGTGTGTGTGTATAGTGTATACTATGTGTGTGTGTGTATAGTGTATACTATGTGTGTGTGTATAGTGTATACTATGTGTGTGTGTGTATAGTGTATACTATGTGTGTGTGTGTGTGTATAGTGTATACTATGTGTGTGTGTGTATAGTGTATACTATGTGTGTGTGTGTGTATAGTGTATACTATGTGTGTGTGTGTGTGTATAGTGTATACTATGTGTGTGTGTGTATAGTGTATACTATGTGTGTGTGTGTGTGTGTGTGTGTGTGTATAGTGTATACTATGTGTGTGTGTGTATAGTGTATACTATGTGTGTGTGTGTGTGTGTATAGTGTATACTATGTGTGTGTGTGTGTGTATAGTGTATACTATGTGTGTGTGTGTATAGTGTATACTGTGTGTGTGTGTGTATAGTGTATACTATGTGTGTGTGTGTATATTGTATACTATGTGTGTGTGTGTGTGTATAGTGTATACTATGTGTGTGTGTGTGTGTGTGTATAGTGTATACTATGTGTGTGTGTGTATAGTGTATACTGTGTGTGTATAGTGTATACTATGTGTGTGTGTGTATAGTGTATACTGTGTGTGTGTGTGTGTGTGTATAGTGTATACTATGTGTGTGTGTGTATAGTGTATACTATGTGTGTGTGTGTATAGTGTATACTGTGTGTGTATAGTGTATACTATGTGTGTGTGTGTATAGTGTATACTGTGTGTGTGTGTGTGTGTATAGTGTATACTATGTGTGTGTGTGTGTATAGTGTATACTGTGTGTGTGTGTGTGTATAGTGTATACTATGTGTGTGTGTGTATAGTGTATACTGTGTGTGTGTGTGTGTGTATAGTGTATACTATGTGTGTGTGTGTATAGTGTATACTGTGTGTGTGTGTGTGTGTATATAGTGTATACTATGTGTGTGTGTGTGTATAGTGTATACTGTGTGTGTGTGTGTATAGTGTATACTATGTGTGTGTGTGTATAGTGTATACTATGTGTGTGTGTGTATAGTGTATACTATGCGTGTGTGTGTGTATAGTGTATACTATGTGCGTGTGTGTGTATAGTGTATACTATGTGTGTGTTTGTGTATAGTGTATACTATGTGTGTGTGTGTGTATAGTGTATACTATGTGTGTGTGTGTATAGTGTATACTATGTGTGTGTGTGTGTATAGTGTATACTATGTGTGTGTGTGTATAGTGTATACTATGCGTGTGTGTGTGTATAGTGTATACTATGTGCGTGTGTGTGTGTATAGTGTAAACTATGTGTGTGTGTGTATAGTGTATACTATGTGTGTGTGTGTGTATAGTGTATACTATGTGTGTGTGTGTGTAGTGTATACTATGTGTGTGTGTGTATAGTGTATACTATGTGTGTGTGTGTGTATAGTGTATACTGTGTGTGTGTGTATAGTGTATACTATGTGTGTGTGTGTATAGTGTATACTATGTGTGTGTGTGTGTGTATAGTGTATACTATATGTGTGTGTGTGTGTATAGTGTATACTATGTGTGTGTGTGTATAGTGTATACTATATGTGTGTGTGTGTGTGTATAGTGTATAGTATGTGTGTGTGTGTGTATAGTGTATACTATGTGTGTGTGTGTATAGTGTATACTATGTGTGTGTGTGTGTATAGTGTATACTATGTGTGTGTGTGTATAGTGTATACTATGTGTGTGTGTATAGTGTATACTGTAGGAGCCGCATTTAAGTTTTTTATATTTTGAATAATTTATTGATTTTACCCTTTTTTGTTGGAATCCTGAGTGCGCCCTCTATAGGTGGTGAAGGTGCAACCCTTTAAATGGCTGCCAGGCGCGCATGACGGGGAGGAGGCGGGACGCAAATACCGTCATTGACCTCGGTTCTCGGTCGCTGAACCACGCTCCGTTTGGGCCTATGCATCCTTTATTTGCTGAATGTAATAACTTGGACTTTGAAATTGCAACGACATCCTTATTTTGTATTATCTTTTTTCTTTGCAATAAAACCGGCATCATTGGACAGTCAAACTCACGCGTTGGATTATTGGCAAGAACTGCGAGTCTGACACTGCTTCTACCGCTTCCTCCATTGTGGTCAAATCCAGTAAGAACGTAGGAACTTAGGATTTATGGGTTAAAGGAAAAACTCAGCTGTTTTTGCCACTACAACACGTCAATGACGATGCTTGGATTTACCCGAGGATATTCACGCAAGCCGGACACAGGAATGTCGGCCTAACGCGTGGTGAACTTCAAACAAAGAAACGCTTCAACGGAGGTATGTGCTCGAAGAGATCATTCTTTTGATGGATTTTTCGTTGACAAACAATATTGGAATAATTAAGGAACAAGTTTCATGGAATATTTTTGCGTTAAGGAACTGTGATATTTGTTTTATGGAAGTTAATGCCGAAGCGGCCAAGCAATTGAATGAGTGGATTCACGGCCTACTTTGAGTGTATGAAACCAGAAGATACTTCTTGAAGATACTTCTTGGAAATTATAGGAACTGTTTTGAACCTTTTTGAACACTTTGGAATTAAGAGACAGAAGAGAAATATTTTTCGTTGTTTTGGGAAGTTTATTTTGAGCCAATGTTGTCTAGTAACGACGCGGCCGAAGTGACTCTAAACATGAGTGAGCAGGCCGCGCGTTTGCGCGCAGCTAGATCAGGACAATTGTCTCATGTAACAAGGAGAATGAATATTGTGAATACTTTGATGATGAGTGAAGAATCCCTCGACGAAGTAAAAGGAAACATGGTTAAGTTTTATGAAATACTTGAAGAGTTTAACAATTCGAATTCATTTTATGTTCATGAGTGCTTGGATGAGGAATCACGCAAAGATGATGACGAGAAGTGGTGTAAACCGCGATTAGCGCAAATAAGTGCTTTTATTGCAAATGTGGATAAATGGCTTTCACGAATAGAAAACCCTCATGGTCTTAGCTTAGGTGCAGTTACGTCTTCCGCTGAACAAATGGAAGAGCCAGAGTCTCTGGCTGAATCTGTTGATCGAGGAAATGATGAACGTAATGTCGACACGAACACGGATGCAAACGATGATGACACCAATGCACACGTTGATAACACCGATGCGCTATCAGTTGTGTCCAAAAGGTCATCTAGAGCGTCTTCATCATTGCGTATCGATGCAGAAGCAGACCGACTAGCTTTAGTTGCCAGAGTTGCGAAATTGAAGGAGAAACATGCAATAGAAGCACAGGAGGAAACGTTAAGGAAAAAGAGAGAAATGTTGGATTTGGACACAGAAATTGAAGCAGCTTCTGTAAAAATCAACTATCTAAAAGAAGCTGAAATGAATATGTCTAACCCCATGCAATCTAACACTGCTGTATCTAACCCTGTGTCTTCTGCCAAAATGCCTGTATTAGGTGCTGAAGCAGCTCAGACCACGTTTGATGCATCAACAGCTATGCAGGCGCACCTGGAGAAAAGGCCAGACTATTCGCTTCCTCTTTATGATAGCACTGCTCCAGCAGTCAGGACTAAGACAGGTGCCAATGTACAATTTCCCCTGCCTGCTTTAGCTACAGATAGGCAGGACAGCAAGCCTGTTTTCCTTCCCAGGGTCAGTGGTGATATTATGCCACGACAGTTACACACCTCATCATATAGCTTTCCCTCTGCTCTACATAGGCCTACCTCATCACATAGGCATTCATCTTCCATTCCCCCTGTCATTTCCCAGTCATATGCTAGCTCAGATCAAGCCACTCGTTCCACTGTGACACACAAGCAAATTCCCTCTTCAACCAGCTCATCGCAGGAAACTCACATGATCAAAGTTTTGGAGAATCAAAATGAATTAACCAGGATGCTCCTGAAACAGCTACTTTTGACTACACTGCCTCAAGGAAATATCCCACTATTTGACGGACAAGTTCTAGAGTACAAGTCATTCATTCACTCATTTGAAAACATGATTGAACAGAAAACGGATAACAATAGAGACAGGTTACAATTTCTTATTCAGTACACTAAGGGCCAAGCGCAGAGACTCGTCAAAAGTTGTGAGTACATGTTCCCCGACAGAGGCTATCAGAAAGCAAAGCAGTTACTGAAGGAAAACTTTGGAAATGAATACAAGATATCATGTGCATACATGGAAAAAGTCTTATCCTGGACTCAAATGAAATCTGAAGATTCCAAAATGCTGCAGGATTATGCTTTGTTTCTCAGGAGCTGCTGCAACGCTATGGAGGAAATGGAGTACATGCAGGAACTGGACACCATGTCCAACATGAGAAGCATTGCCCTCAAGTTGCCCTTCAAGCTCAAGGAGAAATGGCGTAACAAGGCTCATGAGCTACAAGAGCGACACCAGCGTAGGGTAACGATTTCAGATCTTGTCTCTTTTATTGAAAAGCAAGCCCGTATAGCAGCTGATCCAGTTTTCGGTGACCTTCAAGATCAGTCAACCAGTAGAGTTAAGGTTAGATCCCCTACTCTGTCACAGCTTTCAAAGTCATCTGGCAGTAGTTATGCCACTAGTATTGCTCTTGCCCAAAAAGAGACGAAGCCTGAATCCTCTTGCCCCCTCTGTAGCTCAAAGCACACATTGGACTTGTGCAAAGACTTCTCAAAGAAAATGCATAGAGACAAGATCAGTTTCTTAAAGACCAAGGGCATCTGCTTTGGATGTCTCTCCGCAGGCCACATTAGTAAAGACTGCAAAAAGCGACTAACATGTAAAGTTTGCAAGAAAACTCACCCAAGCGTCTTGCATATTGAGATTAAAGACGGCACAGCTCAAGAAGCAGAAAAACCCTCTGGTGTTATAGGCAGTGCATCAGCAGAGTTATGTGGTCATATAGGGGCCGGGGACCAAGAGTGCGCACTTTCCATCGTCCCAGTTAAGGTTAAGGCAGCAAAGGGCAGTCAAATCTTACAAGTGTATGCGCTCCTGGATCCAGGGTCTTCTGCCACCTTTTGCTCAGAGGAGCTCATGACACGTCTCAATCTCAAAGGAAGGAGAACACAAATTCTTCTACGAACAATGAACCAAGAAAATTCTGTTCCCACTCATGTTGTCTCAGGAATTGAAGTTTCAGCATTGGACAGCGACAACTTCTCACCTCTTCCTGACACTTTCACTCAGAAGGAAATGCCAGTAACCACTAACAACGTCCCAAGGCAGAGTGACTTAGCGCAATGGGCGTATTTAAGTGAAGTCAAAATCCCCTCTATTAGTGCAAAGGTAGAGTTGTTAATTGGAACAAATGCTCCAACCCTGATAGAGCCGTGGGAGGTTGTTAATAGCCAAAGTGGGGGCCCTTATGCAGCTAAAACACTATTGGGGTGGGTTGTAAATGGGCCACTTAGATGTGGAACTGGCAATGCAAGGAGTGTTACTGTGAATAGGATTTCAGTGGCAAGGCTAGAAGAGCTTATGATCTCACAGTATAATCAGGATTTTTGTGAAGTTGCCTCTGAGGAGAGAACTGAAATTTCCATTGAGGACAAAGGATTTCTGAAAATGGCCAACAAGGCAGTTCTGAATGATGGACATTACAATCTGAAATTGCCCTTCAGAAAAGTTGATGTCTGTTTGCCAAACAATCGCCAAATTGCAGAACAGCGCCTCCAGAGCCTAAAAAGAAAAATGAACAAGGATGAGCAATATAAACGGGAATATATTGCATTTTTCAAAGACATCTTTGAGAGTAATTATGCAGAGGAGGTCCCACAGGAAGAACTCGCACAGTCAACAGGAAAAGTATGGTACTTGCCCCACTATGGGGTGTACCACCCTAAAAAGAAAAAGCTTAGGGTGGTCTTTGATTGTGCTGCCTCTTACCAGGGTGTATCCCTTAACACCGAACTGCTGCAGGGACCTGACCTGACAAATTCCCTCATTGGAGTCATCATCAGATTTCGCAAGGAGCCTGTTGGAATCATGTCCGACATCAAGTCAATGTTCCATCAGGTAAGAGTAGCTAGATCTGATGTAAATTACTTGCGATTCCTATGGTGGCCCCAAGGTGATACCAGTCAAGCACCCAAGGAACACCGTATGCTTGTACACATATTTGGTGCAGTGTCCTCCCCAAGCATTGCAAGCTTTGCGTTAAGAAAAACTGCCGCTGACAATGTGAGTTGTTTTCCCCCTCAAGTAGCTGACACAATCCGGCACAACTTTTATGTTGACGACTGTGCCAAGTCTGTGGCCAAGGAATCGGATGCCATCCAGCTGGTGAAAGATCTCACTGCACTATGCAGTAAAGGTGGGTTTCAACTCACTCAGTGGGTCAGCAATAGCAGAGCAGTTTTAGCATCAATCCCTAAGGAACACCGGGCAAAGGAAATCAAAACACTGGATCTCGACAAAGACAGTTTGCCCATTGAAAGAGCACTAGGACTGCAGTGGTGCGTGGACTCTGACAAATTCCAATTCGACATCAATCTGAGGCAAAAGCCACACACCCGCAGAGGCATACTCTCAGTTGTTAGTTCCATCTTTGATCCACTGGGCCTTCTTGCTCCTCTCATTCTCCCAGCTAAGCAGTTGTTACAGGAGCTCTGCCAGCGAGGCTTCGGATGGGACGAGCCTTTGCCCAAGTCAGTGTCTGAAAGGTGGGTGGAATGGACCAACAGCCTGGATAAGATCAAAGGCTTCAGTGTGCCACGCTGTTTGAAACCAAAGGGCTATGGAATGACGAGCTGTGCCGAGCTGCATCACTTTGCCGATGCCAGTGAAAGTGGCTATGGTTCTGTCAGCTACATCAGACAGTTGAACAAGCAGGGAGTCATTCATGTCACTTTGGTCCTAGGAAAGTCCAGAGTTCTTCCCCTTAAGAACATCACAGTGCCACGACTGGAGCTGGCAGCCGCAGCATTGTTGGTGAAGGTAGACAGAATGTTGAGAAGAGAGGTACACCTTGACCTAAAGCCTTCATTTTTTTGGACTGATAGCCAAACGGTGCTCAAGTACATTGCAAATGACCAAGCCAGGTATAAGACCTATGTAGCCAATAGGGTCTCACTGATTCGGGAAAATACAGACCTGTCCCAATGGAGATACGTCAGCAGCAAGGACAATCCTGCTGATGATTCATCAAGAGGATTGAATGCACGAAGATTCATGGAGCAAAAGAGATGGACACATGCCCCTGAATTCTTATGGAACCCAAAGGAAAGTTGGCCAGTGGAGGTAGTATTGGGCTCAGTGTCACAGGACGATCCAGAGGTCAGGAAAAGTGCTACTGTATTGGCAGCAGTAGTGAGCCCTGTGACACCCACAGACCAGCTTATTTGGTTCTTTTCAGACTGGAAGAGACTACTTAAAGCAGTGGCATGGTACCTCAGACTGAAAAGGATGTTGATGCTGATTGTGAAAAGAGGAAAGGAGCAGCCCTCATCTCAAATCAGCACCCGCTCAAGCACGAAAAAGGTGAGGATGAAAAATGAAGATTTCAGGATTTGCCTTGGTGGACAGCTTCTCACTGTTGAAGATCTGGCAGAGGCAGAAAGGTCAGTCGTCACATACACCCAAAGACAAGCATTTAGTGCTGAAATGCAACACTGGAAATGACCCCGCCTAGAGTGCACAAGGGCAGTAGGATCTGTAGGCTCGATCCTGTCCTAGACGAGGGCATTTTGAGAGTAGGTGGCCGACTGCGCAAATCTGCAATGCCTGAGGAAACCAAACATCCTTGCATCTTGCCCAAAGACTCACACATCTCGATACTGCTCTTAAGAAACATCCATGAACGCTGTGGCCATAACGGCAGAAACTACATGCTATCAGAGCTCCGGAAAAAGTACTGGATTGTAAAAGGCAACTCGGTGGCAAGGAAGTTGCTCTCAAAGTGCGTCTTGTGTCGGCGTTCAAGGGGCAAAGCAAGTGAACAGAAGATGGCGGATTTGCCGTTAGAAAGAATCCTACCTGACCTCCCTCCATTTACCAATGTCGGGCTGGACTACTTTGGCCCATTTGAGGTGAAACGAGGCAGAACCACCATCAAGAGGTATGGAGTTCTTTTTACATGCATGTCCAGTCGGGCTATTCATTTGGAAGTTGCTTTTACACTTGACACAGACTCATGCATTCATGCTTTGAGGAGATTTGTCTGCAGGAGGGGCCAAGTGAAGCACATCAGGTCTGATAATGGAACGAACCTGGTGGGGGCGCATGGAGAGCTCAAGAAGGCCCTGATGTCACTAAATGAGAGGAAAATCCAAGATGCCTTGCTTCCAGATGGAATTGAGTGGAGTTTTAATCCCCCATCAGCATCACACCATGGCGGAGTCTGGGAAAGGATGATAAGATCTGTCTGCCAGGTGCTGAACGCCACTCTCCATCAACAGTCCATCGATGATGAAGGCCTCCAAACTCTGTTTTGCGAGGTGGAGGCAATCCTGAACAATCGTCCCCTCTCCACAGTGTCCTCAGACCCAAATGACCTAGAGCCGCTGACCCCAAACCACATCCTACTCTTGAAAGCCAAGCCAATCCTACCCCCTGGAACCTTTTTGAAGTCCGACATCTATGCCAGACGTCGCTGGAAACAGGTCCAGTACATGGCCGATCTGTTCTGGCAAAGGTGGACCAAAGAATATCTTCTGCTGCTGCAGGAGAGACAGAAATGGACTTCACTAAAGAGGAACCTGAGTGTCGGAGACATTGTCTTGGTCGTTGACCCCACTGCTCCTCGAGGGTCCTGGCCATTAGGAAGAGTGCTGGAGACTAAACCTGATGCAAGGGGTCTGGTGCGGTCAGTGAAGCTCAAGACAAAGACTTCAGTCCTAGAGAGGCCCATAACCAAGCTGTGCCAAATCCTTGAGTCTGAAGAGTGACCAGTGTTCCTGATCACATGAGGAAGGAATGTAATGTATGCATGATTTCATGCTCTCTCTAAGTCATTATGCATTACATATCTCTGGAAGCATTAAGTGCTTATTTATTTGATTGATAAATTGCCCCTCTTGGCTCCTTTTTTAATTTGAGTAATTGATTCTATAGAGAACAATTAGGGGCCGGTGTAGGAGCCGCATTTAAGTTTTTTATATTTTGAATAATTTATTGATTTTACCCTTTTTTGTTGGAATCCTGAGTGCGCCCTCTATAGGTGGTGAAGGTGCAACCCTTTAAATGGCTGCCAGGCGCGCATGACGGGGAGGAGGCGGGACGCAAATACCGTCATTGACCTCGGTTCTCGGTCGCTGAACCACGCTCCGTTTGGGCCTATGCATCCTTTATTTGCTGAATGTAATAACTTGGACTTTGAAATTGCAACGACATCCTTATATTGTATTATCTTTTTTCTTTGCAATAAAACCGGCATCATTGGACAGTCAAACTCACGCGTTGGATTATTGGCAAGAACTGCGAGTCTGACACTGCTTCTACCGCTTCCTCCATTGTGGTCAAATCCAGTAAGAACGTAGGAACTTAGGATTTATGGGTTAAAGGAAAAACTCAGCTGTTTTTGCCACTACATATACTATGTGTGTGTGTGTATAGTGTATACTATGTGTGTGTGTGTGTGTATAGTGTATACTATGTGTGTGTGTGTGTGTGTATAGTGTATACTATGTGTGTGTGTGTATAGTGTATACTATGTGTGTGTGTGTGTGTGTGTGTATAGTGTATACTATGTGTGTGTGTGTGTAGTGTATACTATGTGTGTGTGTGTGTGTGTATAGTGTATACTATGTGTGTGTGTGTATAGTGTATACTATGTGTGTGTGTGTATAGTGTATACTGTGTGTGTGTGTGTGTATAGTGTATACTATGTGTGTGTGTGTATAGTGTATACTATGTGTGTGTGTGTGTGTATAGTGTATACTATGTGTGTGTGTGTGTATAGTGTATACTATGTGTGTGTGTGTATAGTGTATACTGTGTGTGTATAGTGTATACTATGTGTGTGTGTATAGTGTATACTGTGTGTGTGTGTATAGTGTATACTATGTGTGTGTGTGTGTATAGTGTATACTATATGTGTGTGTGTGTGTATAGTGTATACTATGTGTGTGTGTGTGTATAGTGTATACTATATGTGTGTGTGTGTGTGTGTGTGTGTATAGTGTATAGTATGTGTGTGTGTGTGTATAGTGTATACTGTGTGTGTGTGTGTATAGTGTATACTATGTGTGTGTGTGTATAGTGTATACTGTGTGTGTGTGTGTATAGTGTATACTGTGTGTGTGTGTGTATAGTGTATACTATGTGTGTGTGTGTATAGTGTATACTGTGTGTGTGTGTGTGTGTGTGTATAGTGTATACTATGTGTGTGTGTGTATAGTGTATACTGTGTGTGTGTGTGTATAGTGTATACTATGTGTGTGTGTGTATAGTGTATACTGTGTGTGTGTGTGTGTATAGTCATCATGCCATTGCTTAAGCATCTGTCCACATGTGGAGGAAACAGGTTTATGAAACGTTTCCAACACGTCGCTATTGGGTGTTAAATGACCCCACACCAGCACCTCCGTTAAACGTGTGAAATAGGTCTCCGATACGATCCTTATTGAACGGTGGGTTTCACACCTGTTTAGACCGTGTCATTCACATTGTGTTCTGGTTGAACGCGCGCGCGCGCGCACACACACACACACGCACACACAGGAAACCACAAGCAACAGAACAAGGTGAAACTATAGCAACGGTAAAACCCACAGGAAGAGTGTGTGTGACAGAGAGAGAGGGAGGGTGTGCTCTAGTGAGAGACACTGGTACTAGATAGATAGATAGAGTTAGTGTTTAACTCTTTTGGTTTAGCCTTTTGTAGTTCTTTGTTACTTTTGTAATGTGAATGTGTGCTTCCCATGCCAATAAAGCTCTGTTGAATTGAATAGAAATACACACGCATGCATGCACACACCCAGGGGCGTAGTTGGAGATTCTGGGCCCCATGAAAGAATCTATTTGTGGGCCCCCAATCCATGCGCGCGCTTAAAAAATTTGGGGCATTTATTTATTGATGAAAACGCATAATATGTTTTTTACCTATACATTGGGATCAGCAGTTCAGCACCTGAACTGCTGGTGGGTGAGCCTAGTAAAGGATGTCGCATTGCGTTCATCTTCAATGAATGGACCAATGCAATAGTCTATTCATATATTTTCCCTACTCTTGTGATATGGTCTGCAGAACAGTGCATTTGCACTTTCACTGTGAATCAACCCGTCCCTTTTCACTTCCCCCTACCCTTATCTGCTTTGGTGTATTTCAAGTCATCTGGAAATGGCTTTCCCTTTGAATCATGTGGAAATTCTTGATCCGTTTCTCGCCTTGCTCATTTCTTTCCAATAGTTGCCCTGTCCCTGTCACTCATCCTAGCTGGGAACAACCCTGGGTCACGTGAGAGCAGATCTTCTACCTCAGACACCACCACAGGTGGCTCAGTATCTGTGGCCTCCTGTGTGGGAGCCTCACTTCGTCCCTGACATTGACCGTCCATAGCTGCTTCCTCCTCATCTGTGCTGCTTTCATGGTCCTCCACTTCTTCTGCTACTTCTGCCTCTTCACCTCTGCTCTCATTGGCTGCCTTGCTCGAGGGCCCTGGCTCTAGAGTATCCATACGGTACATCATTTATAAAATGCCCCATCATAGTAATAACACAGTACAGCTCGAGCTATCTCTTAATTGTTATAATAATAATAATTTTATAGATATTTTCCAATTGCTCAAATCTAGCTCTAGCTACTGTAACAACCTCAATGTAATGTTCCAGTGGGGTCATGCATATACGCCGGGGGAAAGCCAGCGAGGTCGTGGTGCGACAGGAACCGAGGCTGACAACCAAATCAAATGCTAGCAATTGATTTATTTACATGTCATGTATGGTTGAAATAAATCGGCACGGACAATTATAAGACCACAAGCCAAATAGACACAACAAGTAACAAGTAACAGGGTCAGTACCTAGGCCTGGGGAGGACGCCAAAACAAACCAAGAAAACAAACCCCCTCAAGCTAAGTCTGATGCTACCGCTACCTAACCTACTAAGCATCAATTTATCCCACTAAACTAACTAAACTAACTGTCCCTGACCTGGTCCCAATAAATACATGAGGTGGTACCCGCCTGGGGAAACTTACCTAGTGTATCTATACAAGGAATACCTGCGTGATGTAAAATGTAGGCCCATGGGCATCTTACCTGCAGAACTACCTCGCCCTCCCCAGGGAATACAAGGAGGAACAAGACCGACCGGCAAAACAACCAACTACCAACAGGCAGGACTACCAACAATGGACACTAACCAAAATTAGATAGCATTCACGGAAGCAACGCTAACACACAAGCACACACCAAATGCCACCAGCCCCTCTTGGAACAAACGCAGGAGGTTTAAATAGGCAGCTAATTAGGACAGTTCCAGCTGCAGCCACTTGAGGTTAACGATGACCACCAACACCTGGGTACAAAGCATTAGGAGAGGAGACAGAAAGGAACACAAAGACGAGCTGTACAAACAGTAACAAGAAACAGATCATACGATGTACGTAACAAATGGTATTGCAATTACTGGAAGAACTAGAGTAACTAAATGTGAATATTACCTAAAGTTGTATTCAATGAATATGTAAGCATATTTAAAATATTTAAAATCAGTTTGTTAACCGGACGCCCTGCTGCTTTACCTCCCTCTCCTTCAGCTGGGAAGGGCCTGAGGGAAGGGCCTGAGGGGAGGGCCTGAGGGGAGGGCCTGAGGGAAGGGCCTGAGGGGAGGGCCTGAGGGGAGGGCCTGAGGGAGGGCCTGAGGGGAGGGCCTGAGGGAAGGGCCTGAGGGGAGGGCCTGAGGGGAGGGCCTGAGGGAAGGGCCTGAGGGGAGGGCCTGAGGGGAGGGCCTGAGGGAAGGGCCTGAGGGGAGGGCCTGAGGGGAGGGCCTGAGGGGAGGGCCTGAGGGAAGGGGCACTGATCCTGAAGCCCCATCTGGGTTTATTTTCTTTCTGCCAATATCCAGTCGTCATCACATTTAGCTGGAATAACAATAGTTGCTATTAGTTATTTGATAAGGTGTAAAGCAATTCACGGCTGAAGCATAAACAAGAACTGTCATACATAAGCATATATATAATGATACAAATGAACACAAATTATATCATGTATATAAATATGAGTATATAAAATATTTAGCACATTTAACCAGTGACACAAACGGCGACGGTTGGTATGTTAACTC
>JANIIK010001339.1:0-12500 GCA_027704905.1 Muraenolepis orangiensis | reverse complement strand
ATTTTAGTGTCTATCTTGAAAGTGAGTGAGATATTTAGTGGTTGTTTTTGGAGCATTTAGCTTCTTCAGAGGGAATAAGTGTTTGTTGTGCTGCTGAAAAGTAAGGATTTATTTTCTTTACTTCTTTTGAAAGTAAAACATTTAGATTATAAAGCAAATCTGTTTTATCTTATTTTGTTGAGGACATCTCGGTAAAAAAAAGACTAAATACTGAACATTTTAAATCGATCGTATCTTTATTATCTTAGACAAGTTTAAGTGATTTATGTTTTGTACTTTGTATTCTTGTACGTACTACCAAGAGTGTATGGCCAGGTGTGTTCTCTGAGGGTTTAGCTATAGAGCAGTATGAGGGAGAGATAGGAGGTAGGGTTTAGCTGTAGAGCAGTATGAGAGAGAGATAGGAGGTAGGGTTTAGCTGTAGAGCAGTATGAGGGAGAGATAGGAGGTAGGGTTTAGCTGTAGAGCAGTATGAGGGAGAGATAGGAGGTAGGGTTTAGCTGTAGAGCGGTATGAGGGAGAGATAGGAGGTAGGGTTTAGCTGTAGAGCGGTATGAGGGAGAGATAGGAGGTAGGGTTTAGCTGTAGAGCGGTATGAGGGAGAGATAGGAGGTAGGGCACCGATGGGTCACCACAGGCTCTCACCGGGACTCACCAGGACACCTGGGGCCCAACATGTGTTGCTTGTTAGACTATGACAGGGAATTTAAGAGACACATGAGTACACTTTATACAAGTAGATAAACAATACAAGCAGTACAACAAGCAATAAAGTGCAGTGTTTTTAAATGATTTTCTTACACCCACACTAACTAGTTTGATCACGCAGCCACTACTCTGTGGAATGCCCTCCCCCCAGCCCTAAAATCCCTCAATTCTCTCGCAAGATTTAAAAATGACCTTAAATCATGACCTTAACACTAACTGGTCTTAGCTAGATCCCCGGATAGCCCCCTCTGTTATTTGGATTCCTCTCTCAGGGTACCTTCTTGTCCTATATGTATTGGTTTATATATAAGGATCTTTGTTTCATGGTGTTTGTACAGTGTGTGTGTGTGTTGTGTCTCAAGGTGACCTCAATGGAAACAAGCTACGGCTTTTTGTGTATTGTTCACGTTGGTGTTTTCTCTAATGAATGACACTGTAGTGACTTATTGTTTAAACTGCCAATAAAGTATCCTAATCCTAACACGTGCATACACGTGCACACACACACACACATATGCACACATCTGCACACACACACACATTTACATTTACATTTAGGACATTTGGCAGACGCTTTTATCCAAAGCGACTTACAAGGTGTACATTAGTTGAAGCAGACAATAGCATAACACTGAGGTACGCAAACATAAAAATAGAGCAGTTCACAAGCATTCATATTAACAAGATGAATAACACAATTTGGTACTGCCAGGTCACCTGCTTAAGTAGCTGTGATAAGAGCGTGTTATCAACATTAAGGATATACACTTGCTAACAGATACAACATGCTAAGAGCTATTAATGTCAGGACTTAAGCAAGTTAGGGGTTCACAAAGGAGAAGGAGGGTTCATGGAGAGTCCAGGTGGACTCTGAACAGGTGGGTCTTGAGTCTCTTGCGGAAGCTGGCGAGGGACGGGAGTTCATTCCACCACTGTGGAGCCAGAGCCGTGAAGAGCTGGGTCTTGGACGAGCGATGCTTGGTTGTTGACTACGGTCCTCTGGGACGGAGTGTTCTCCTGGGTGTAGTAACCGCTGTCCAGGAGGGGGAGCCAGAGGAGCGTGGCTGGAGAGGAGAGTGGTGTGATGCTGGAGTCACAACACATTTATATAATTAAGCAGTCTCTCTGCTCCTCTCCCCTCCTCTCACCCAGGCCCCAGTCTCTCTGCTCCTCTCCCCTCCTCTCACCCCTCAGGCCCCAGTCTCTCTGCTCCTCTCCCCTCCTCTCACCCAGGCCCCAGTCTCTCTGCTCCTCTCCCCTCCTCTCACCTAGGCCCCATTCTCTCTGCTCCTCTCCCCTCCTCTCACCCAGACCCCAGTCTCTCTGCTCCTCTCACCCCTCAGGCCCCAGTTTCTCTGCTCCTCTCCCCTCCTCTCACCCAGGCCCCAGTCTCTCTGCTCCTCTCCCCTCCTCTCACCCCAGGCCCCAGTCTCTCTGCTCCTCTCCCCTCCTCTCACCCCTCAGGCCCCAGTCTCTCTGCTCCTCTCCCCTCCTCACACCCAGGCCCCAGTCTCTCTGCTCCTCTCCCCTCCTCTCACCCAGGCCCCAGTTTCTCTGCTCCTCTCCCCTCCTCTCACCCAGACCCCAGTCTCTCTGCTCCTCTCACCCCTCAGGCCCCAGTTTCTCTGCTCCTCTCCCCTCCTCTCACCCAGGCCCCAGTCTCTCTGCTCCTCTCCCCTCCTCTCACCCTCAGGCCCCAATCTCTCTGCTCCTCTCCCCTCCTCTCACCCCTCAGACCCCAGTCTCTCTGCTCCTCTCCCCTCCTCTCACCCAGGCCCCAGTCTCTCTGCTCCTCTCCCCTCCTCTCACCCCTCAGGCCCCAGTCTCTCTGCTCCTCTCCCCTCCTCTCACCCAGGCCCCAGTCTCTCTGCTCCTCTCCCCTCCTCTCACCCAGGCCCCAGTCTCTCTGCTCCTCTCCCCTCCTCTCACCCCTCAGGCCCCAGTCTCTCTGCTCCTCTCCCCTCCTCTCACCCAGGCCCCAGTCTCTCTGCTCCTCTCCCCTCCTCTCACCCTCAGGCCCCAGTCTCTCTGCTCCTCTCCCCTCCTCTCACCCTCAGGCCCCAGTCTCTCTGCTCCTCTCCCCTCCTCTCACCCAGGCCCCAGTCTCTCTGCTCCTCTCCCCTCCTCTCACCCCCAGGCCCCAGTCTCTCTGCTCCTCTCCCCTCCTCTCACCCAGGCCCCAGTCTCTCTGCTCCTCTCCCCTCCTCTCACCCAGACCCCAGTCTCTCTGCTCCTCTCCCCTCCTCTCACCCAGGCCCCAGTCTCTCTGCTCCTCTCTCCTCCTCTCACCCCCAGGCCCCAGTCTCTCTGCTCCTCTCCCCTCCTCTCACCCAGGCCCCAGTCTCTCTGCTCCTCTCCCCTCCTCTCACCCAGGCCCCAGTCTCTCTGCTCCTCTCCCCTCCTCTCACCCTCAGGCCCCAGTCTCTCTGCTCCTCTCCCCTCCTCTCACCCTCAGGCCCCAGTCTCTCTGCTCCTCTCTCCTCCTCTCACCCAGACCCCAGTCTCTCTGCTCCTCTCCCCTCCTCTCACCCCTCAGGCCCCAGTCTCTCTGCTCCTCTCCCCTCCTCTCACCCAGGCCCCAGTCTCTCTGCTCCTCTCCCCTCCTCTCACCCAGACCCCAGTCTCTCTGCTCCTCTCCCCTCCTCTCACCCCTCAGGCCCCAGTCTCTCTGCTCCTCTCCCTCCTCTCACCCAGGCCCCAGTCTCTCTGCTCCTCTCCCCTCCTCTCACCCCTAGGCCCCAGTCTCTCTGCTCCTCTCCCCTCCTCTCACCCTGAGGCCCCAGTCTCTCTGCTCCTCTCCCCTCCTCTCACCCCTCAGGCCCCAGTCTCTCTGCTCCTCTCCCCTCCTCTCACCCAGGCCCCAGTCTCTCTGCTCCTCTCCCCTCCTCTCACCCAGGCCCCAGTCTCTCTGCTCCTCTCCCCTCCTCTCACCCAGGCCCCAGTCTCTCTGCTCCTCTCCCCTCCTCTCACCCAGGCCCCAGTCTCTCTGCTCCTCTCCCCTCCTCTCACCCAGGCCCCAGTCTCTCTGCTCCTCTCCCCTCCTCTCACCCAGGCCCCAGTCTCTCTGCTCCTCTCCCCTCCTCTCACCCAGACCCCAGTCTCTCTGCTCCTCTCCCCGCCTCTCACCCCTCAGGCCCCAGTCTCTCTGCTCCTCTCTCCTCCTCTCACCCAGACCCCAGTCTCTCTGCTCCTCTCCCCTGCTCTCACCCAGGCCCCAGTCTCTCTGCTCCTCTCCCCTCCTCTCACCCCTCAGGCCCCAGTCTCTCTGCTCCTCTCCCCTCCTCTCACCCTCAGGCCCCAGTCTCTCTGCTCCTCTCTCCTCCTCTCACCCAGACCCCAGTCTCTCTGCTCCTCTCCCCTCCTCTCACCCAGGCCCCAGTCTCTCTGCTCATCTCCCTCCTCTAACCCTCAGGCCCCAGTCTCTCTGCTCCTCTCTCCTCCTCTCACCCCTCAGGCCCCAGTGTCTCTGCTCCTCTCCCCTCCTCTCACCCAGGCCCCAGTCTCTCTGCTCCTCTCCCCTCCTCTCACCCAGACCCCAGTCTCTCTGCTCCTCTCCTCTCCTCTCACCCCCAGGCCCCAGTCTCTCTGCTCCTCTCCCCTCCTCTCACCCAGACCCCAGTCTCTCTGCTCCTCTCCCCTCCTCTCACCCCCAGGCCCCAGTCTCTCTGCTCCTCTCCCCTCCTCTCACCCAGGCCCCAGTCTCTCTGCTCCTCTCCCCTCCTCTCACCCCCAGGCCCCAGTCTCTCTGCTCCTCTCCCCTCCTCTCACCCAGGCCCCAGTCTCTCTGCTCCTCTCCCCTCCTCTCACCCAGGCCCCAGTCTCTCTGCTCCTCTCCCCTCCTCTCACCCAGGCCCCAGTCTCTCTGCTCCTCTCCCCTCCTCTCACCCAGGCCCCAGTCTCTCTGCTCCTCTCCCCTCCTCTCACTCAGACCCCAGTATCTTTGCTCCTCTTCTGATCAAACCATGAGTCAACGTTTCCACCAAGCAGCACCAGGGGGCGCTAAATCCCCCCCAAGTGTTTACGTGTCATGTGTGTGTGTGTGTGTGTGTGTGTGTGTGTGTGTGTGTGTGTGTGTGTGTGTGGATGTGTGTATGTGTGTGTGTGTGTGTGTGTGTGTGTGTGTGTGTGTGTGTGTGTGTGTGTGTGTGTGTGTGTGTGTGATGATTTCACTCTTGAAACACGAGAAAAAAAGGTAGAAGGGAAGATACAGAGAGAGAGAGAGAGAGAGAGAGAGAGAGAGAGAGAGAGAGAGAGAGAGAGAGAGAGAGAGAGAGAGAGAGAGAGAGCGTGTATTCAAGCGTGAAGGTCTGTTTTCGTAGTGTATGTGTCCAATGTGTGAGCTTGTAGCGTGTCAGTAAGTACATGGTTCCAGGCGTGAGAGAGAGAGAGAGAGAGAGGGAGAGAGAGAGAGAGAGAGAGAGAGAGAGAGAGAGAGAGAGAGAGAGAGAGAGAGAGAGAGAGAGAGAGAGCGTGTATTCAAGCGTTGAAGTGTCTGTTTTCCGTAGTGTGTGTGTCCACATGTGTGAGCTTGTAGCGTGTCCATGTCTAAGTACATGGTTCCCAAGGCTGTGAGAGAGAGAGAGAGAGAGAGAGAGAGAGAGAGGAGAGAGAGAGGGAGAGAGAGAGTCTCTGTCTTGGCAGGTCTGTGTGTGTGTGTGTGTGTCAGGGTGTGTCCCTGTGTGTGTGTGTGTGTGTCCTCCAGAGACCAGGGACCCCTGGACCCCCAGGGACCCCTGGACCCCCAGGGACCCCCTGGACCCCCAGGGACCCCCCCGGACCCCCAGGTACCCCTGGACCCCCAGGGACCCCCAGACCCCCAGGGACCCCCATAGACCCCTGGACCCCTTGACCCCCAGGGACCCTCAGGGACCCCTGGACCCCCAGGGACCCCCTGGACCCCAGGGACTCCCGGGGACCCCTGGACCCCCAGGGACTCCCGGGGAACCCTGGACCCCCGGGGACTCCCGGGGAACCCTGGACCCCCGGGGACCCCTGGACCCCCAGACCCCCAGGGACCCCTGGACTCCCGGGGACCCCTGGACCCCCAGGTACCCCCAGGGACCCCTGGACCCATAGGGACCCCTGGAGACCACCAGACCCCCAGGGACCCCTGGACCCCTAGGGACCCCTGGACCCCCAGGGACCCCTGGACCCCCGGGGACCCCTGGACCCCCAGGGACCCCTGGACCCCTGTGTGTTACTGTAGTATGTGTGTGTTACTCTAGAATGTGTATGTATGTGTGTATATGTGTGTGTGTGTGTGTGTGTGTGTGTGTGTGTGTGTGTGTGTGTGTGTGTGTGTGTGTGTGTGTACGTGTTTGTGTACGTGTGTGTTACTGTAGTATGTGTTTGTTTGTGTGTGTGTGTGTGTTTGTGTACATGTGTGTATGTCTGTCTATGTGTGTATGTGTGTGTGTGTGTTGGGGTGTATGTGTGTTTGTGTGTTTGTGTTTGTGTGTGTGTGTGTGGGGCAGAGAGAGAGAGAGAGAGAGAGAGAGAGAGAGAGAGAGAGAGAGAGAGAGAGAGTTCTGTGTGAAATGTTTTCAGAGCAAGTACAAGATACAAATACAAGATGTTTATTCTCCATTTGTACATAGTACATAGGAACGCTTACTCCCCGTTCCCTCCCTCACTCCTAGCAATTCAAGTAAAGAGAGAGAGAGAGAGAGAGAGAGAGAGAGAGAGAGAGAGAGAGAGAGAGAGAGAGAGAGAGAGAGAGAGAGAGAGAGAGAGAGAGAGAGAGAGAGAGAGAGAGAGAGAGGAGGGGAGAGAGAGAGAGAGAGAGAGAGAGAGAGAGAGAGAGGGAGACAGAGGGCAAGAGGAGGGGAGTGAGAGACAGAGAGGGGAAGGGAGGGAGGGGGAGACAGAGGGCAAGAGGAGGGGAGTGAGAGACAGAGAGGGGAAGGGAGGGAGGGGGAGACAGAGGGCAAGAGGAGGGGAGTGAGAGACAGAGAGGGGAAGGGAGGGAGGGGGAGACAGAGGGCAAGAGGAGGGGAGTGAGAGACAGAGAGGGGAAGGGAGGGAGGGGGAGGCGGAGTTCTGTGAGAAGAAAGTTGTCATGAGAGAGAGAGAGAGAGAAAGAGAGAGAGGGAGAGAGAGAGAGAGAGAGAGAGAGGGAGTCTCTGTCTTGGCAGGTCTGTGTGTGTGTGTGTAGAAGGTTCAGAAAATGCCTCTATTTAAAGTTTTGCAGTAAAACATACACCCCCCATTCTTTAAGATGATCAGAACTACTCTAATAGATTATCAGAACTACCCACATCTTATTAGACTTCCAAGTCAGTAGATGGCGCTCCTGCGCTCCTGTGAACCATAGAGGAAACACTAGTCTTGGCCCTACCATGCGCAGCTCACTAATAAACCGCTGCCGGCTGAGCAAGGCATGAGAATGTAACGTGTCTTGTTCTTCATGTTTCACAGGTAATCATATAACTATCTAAAACATTCCCAAGGGTGTTAAAACTAATGTGAACTGTCAGTGACATGTTTTGTAACGTTTTGAGTGTACCTGAAGTAAGTTTGGACGAGTAGTCTTATTGTTTTGTGGAGTTGAATAATGGCTGCTGCCAGGTAGTTTGTTCCACTGTGTTTCAGCACAGAAATCACACGTGGTGCGCGTGCACGTGCGTGTGACTGAAAACGTGTTCATGTTATTTTCTGTATTTGAGCGAATGGTATTTGGAGTAAAGAATACAGAAGGGTTATTGTTTTGCACTTTATTTTGGTTTTATGAAGAATACATTGTATTTTTGTATTATTTGATTTATTGTGAAGTAAACTGTCTGTTGGACTGTTAAACAATATTTTTGATGTTGAGAACTTGAATATGATTGTGATGTTGAGATGCTGCATGTTGAGTAATAAACCGCTGCGGGCTGAGCAAGGCATGAGAATGTAACGTCTTGTTCTTCATGTTTCACAGATCCACAGAGCACCATGCCTGAGTATCACCTGGACCGACCCAGACTCCCCTAGGTCTGAGGCCGGTAACATGTGTGTCAGGGTGTGTCCCTGTGTGTGTGTGTCCTCAGTCAATCTGTGTGTGTGTGTGTGTGTCAGGGTGTGTCCCTGTGTGTGTGTCCTCAGTCAGTCTGTGTGTGTGTGTCAGGGTGTGTCCCTGTGTGTGTCCTCAGTAAGTCTGTGTGTGGTGTGTGCATGCATGCGTGTGTATTTCTATTGTACTCATTGTGTCCAAGTGGTTGTACTTTCCTTCAGCTACAAGGCCGTCCTTGTTTAAAGACATCATCTTTTATCTGGACTCTACCAATGGTTTCACACGCCATACACGACATGAGAGACAGTAGGGTTCATGTTCTGTATTTATTAAGAGATATAGTCCTCAATAAGCACACCTATTTTTTATTGTTATTTTTATTTTATTTTTTTATTTTTTTTCTGGGGGGGTTATTTTCTTGTTGCTCTTCCGTATGTGTGTGTAAATATGCGTATACAATGAGTATTGTAGGCATATATTTAGATAATCATCTGAATGGGTGTGTGTATATATTACATGTTATTGTATGACATGTATATATTATATTTATATTTTTATAATATATGTATATTATATATATAGTATTGTATGTTATGTATATATTATATTTATATTTTCATAATATTATAAAATCTGAAACAGAATTACTACACAGTAGTGTATAGACAGGGTTAGACCAGGAAGCTTGTTATTAGGTATTATTTATGGAGAAGGGGTGGGAGTTAATAAGTTTTACTTCTTCTCACTCCTTTTCGAATATGTATATATTCTATTTTTTCTTTGTTTCTTTAATGGCTTATTTATTATTTTTGCTTTCATATTCGAAATAAACACTTCAATCAATCAAACCTATCAAATTAAACCAATCACATCCGTAGGGTATTTCCATAGAACTGGACACAATGGGCTCTGGATCACAGGAAGATCATTATTAAAGAACACTATTCATATTGGAAGGTTTTCATGTAATGTTGTTTTATTCACCCTTTAAACCCGCAGCACGACTGTAATGACACGTAGATAATGTGTCCAGCTTTAATATAACTGCTTGTATATAATATATATATATGATATTATTAGAGCTGCGTGGTGTTGTAATGCTCTAGTGTCGCCAGCAGGGAGCAGCAGAACACAGCGATATACAGATATTAAAATACCAGTAAGAACCGTGAAGGGATTGGGTCATGGATTAAGAGCAGAGGTCGCTGTGAACCTTTGAGATAAAGAACAATGAACACATGAATGAACAATTGACTAAGAGCTCAATATGTAAGTCAATAACTAAATAATGAAACTGTTGCATGAACTAAACATGTTGTCTCAGTGGCTGCGCTTCAAACCACCGCAATAAAACAGAAAGGGAAGCTGTGTGTTGAGAACTGATCTATTGTGTTCTAATCTCTTCTGTTCTATACTCTACTGTACATCTAGACATCTCCACCTCAGCCTCCAGTGGTTACCTGTGTGTTTAACTGTGAGTGTGTGTGTGTGTGTGTGTGTGTGTGTGTGTGTGTGTGTGTGTGAGTGTGTGTGTGTATGTGTGTGTGTGTGTGTGTGTTTAACTGTGTGTGTGTGTGTGTGTGTGTTTAACTGTGTGTGTGTGTGTGTGTGTGTTTAACTGTGTGTGTGTATGTGTGTGTGTGTGTTTAACTGTGTGTGTGTGTGTGTGTGTGTGTGTGTATGTATGTGTGTGTTTAACTGTGTGTGTGTGTGTGTGTGTGTGTGTGTGTGTGTGTGTGTGTGTGTGTGTGTGTGTGTGTGTGTGTGTGTGTGTGTGTGTGTGTGTGTGTGTGTGTGTGTGTGTGTGTGTGTGTGTGTGTGTGTGTGACGGGGTCCTCTCTGGAACTCTTTGAACCTCCCATAAACAGGCGTAGTCTGAAGGATCTGGTTGGTGGTTTTTATGTCCCGCCCCCCAAGGTGCAGAGGTGATATCGCTTTACACTAATGTGAAAAGTGAAAGTAACATAAAACAAAATACCCTAAACTTACTATATCTAACACAAGAGGAGAAAGAGAAAACAAATCAAACAAAACACAATATACTTACTACTTAACACGACACCGTGTCTCAATATGCAAATCCACCACTACTTCCACTACAAGCAAAGACCAAGCCGTTTCCAAAGGGATTCCCGTTCCCTTCACTGTAGCTCAGGACTGGTCTCCCTGGGCCAGAGCAGCTCTCTGCTCTCCAATAGCCCCTCCCCCTTCAAACAGGATGTACATCATCAACACATTCAACCAATTCCTACACACAAACTATACATCCTCCACTATATCACACATACGCTCCAACTGTTTTAATGAGAGATAAGCCAGTAAACAGAACAATACCAACCATACAATAACATGGCTCACGTGACCCTGGCCCTGAGCCAACCCCTCCCATTGAACCATACAGTAACATGGCTCACGTGACCCTGGCCCTGAGCCAACCCCTCCCATTGAACCATACAGTAACATGGCTCACGTGACCCTGGCCCTGAGCCAACCCCTCCCATTGAACCATACAGTAACATGGCTCACGTGACCCTGGCCCTGAGCCAACCCCTCCCATTGAACCATACAGTAACATGGCTCACGTGACCCTGGCCCTGAGCCAACCCCTCCCATTGAACCATACAGTAACATGGCTCACGTGACCCTGGCCCTGAGCCAACCCCTCCCATTGAACCATACAGTAACATGGCTCACGTGACCCTGGCCCTGAGCCAACCCCTCCCATTGAACCATACAGTAACATGGCTCACGTGACCCTGGCCCTGAGCCAACCCCTCCCATTGAACCATACAGTAACATGGCTCACGTGACCCTGGCCCTGAGCCAACCCCTCCCATTGAACCATACAGTAACATGGCTCACGTGACCCTGGCCCTGAGCCAACCCCTCCCATTGAACCATACAGTAACATGGCTCACGTGACCCTGGCCCTGAGCCAACCCCTCCCATTGAACCATACAGTAACATGGCTCACGTGACCCTGGCCCTGAGCCAACCCCTCCCATTGAACCATACAGTAACATGGCTCACGTGACCCTGGCCCTGAGCCAACCCCTCCCATTGAACCATACAGTAACATGGCTCACGTGACCCTGGCCCTGAGCCAACCCCTCCCATTGAACCATACAGTAACATGGCTCACGTGACCCTGGCCCTGAGCCAACCCCTCCCATCTGACCTGGGGACATGTGGGCCTCCGCTCGGCCAACGCTCACCTAGGAAGGAGGAGGAGAGCAGAGGCCAACGCTCACCTAGGAAGGAGGAGGAGAGCAGAGGCCAACGCGTCACCTAGGAAGGAGGAGGAGAGCAGAGGCCAACGCGTCACCTAGGAAGGAGGAGGAGAGCAGAGGCCAACGCTCACCTAGGAAGGAGGAGGAGAGCAGAGGCCAACGCTCACCTAGGAAGGAGGAGGAGAGCAGAGGCCAACGCGTCACCTAGGAGGAGGAGGAGAGCAGAGGCCACGCGTCACCTAGGAAGAGGAGGAGAGCAGAGGCCAACGCGTCACCTAGGAAGGAGGAGGAGAGCAGAGGCCAACGCGTCACCTAGGAAGGAGGAGGAGAGCAGAGGCCAACGCGTCACCTAGGAAGGAGGAGGAGAGCAGAGGCCAACGCGTCACCTAGGAAGGAGGAGGAGAGCAGAGGCCAACGCGTCACCTAGGAAGGAGGAGGAGAGCAGAGGCCAACGCGTCACCTAGGAAGGAGGAGGAGAGCAGAGGCCAACGCGTCACCTAGGAAGGAGGAGGAGAGCAGAGGCCAACGCGTCACCTAGGAAGGAGGAGGAGAGCAGAGGCCAACGCGTCACCTAGGAAGGAGGAGGAGAGCAGAGGCCAACGCGTCACCTAGGAAGGAGGAGGAGAGCAGAGGCCAATGCGTCGTGACAATGTAAAATGCCCACTCCACCACTGTTAAAAGACTTGTGACTTAGAACCACATCTCCGCTCCGTTCCTTCTTCACTCACTTTCCATATCTGCTGTACTATAAATAAAACATCAAGTCTCTTCTCACTAAAAAGCTGAAAGAGAGACAGGCTCTTTTAAAGACGTTTCTCGCCCCATTTCAATTTAAAGGTGCCGATTCTAAAATCACACATTTGTTATTTTTAAAAGGGCAGCACCAAGAAAACCACAACGAAAGAAACCCAGACTGTTCAGAAGGCCTTATCGCTGGAGACCAACTCCAACTTTGCCTTTTGTAACAGCTTCCTCAGCCTGTAGGTTTCCTTTCTTGTGAATCTTCGGATGCTTCACTGGGTTTTTTTAGGCCTATACGTTTTACTGATCCGATGAAAGCGGTTCAATTAGAAAAATGCTTTCCTATTTTAACTTTGCGTCCTTTTGATTTGTCTAAAAAACTTTTAATGCACTCAAAAGAATACTCAGTGTCATCTTTGGTTCCATAATCACTCATACTTTCATCCTCAGACTCATCGGATGACGAGCTTACTACTTTCTTGGCTTTAGACTTGTTTTTGTCCTCAGTTAGATTTTTCCTTTTACCCGACGGTTTGGAGGATTCATCTCTGATCACCATCCCCACCTCCCGTTCCTCCACCATCTCCTGTGCCACCTCGTTTCTCCCTAACGCCGGTACCGCCAATGGCCATTCAACCGCATCTAGAGCCCCCGCCGGCGGGGCCCCAGCGCCCGCAACAGCCGGGGGCACCCCTACTGCCCCCCCGAAAACCGTGACAGTCGCCCAGAGGGGTCGCCCCGATGCCCCCACTGGGAGCACCGCGACGACTGCCGGGGCCACCGCGATATCCACCAGGGGCCCCGCGACGGGCACCGAGGCCGCCACCGGG
>JANIIK010001338.1:0-15691 GCA_027704905.1 Muraenolepis orangiensis | reverse complement strand
ATGGTATATATGTATATCTGTACCACGATGACAGCCCCCCCCTCTGAACTCTGTACCACGATGACAGCCCCCCCCCCCCCTCTGAACTCTGTACCACGATGACAGCCCCCCCCCCCCTCTGACCTCTGTACCACGATGACAGTCCCCCCCCCCCCTCTGACCTCTGTACCACGATGACAGACCCCCCCCTCTGAACTCTGTACCATGATGACAGCCCCCCCCCCCCTCCTGAACTCTGTACCACGATGACAGCCCCCCCCCCCCCTCTGACCTCTGTACCATGATGACAGCCCCCCCCCCCCTCTGAACTCTGTACCACGAAGACAGCCCCCAAACCCCCCCTGAACTCTACTACGATGACAGTCCCCCCCCCCTGACCTCTGTACCACGATGACAGTCCCCCCCCCCGACCTCTGTACCACGATGACAGCCCCCCCCCCCCTCTGAACTCTGTACCACGATGACAGCCCCCCCCCTCTGACCTCTGTATCACGATGACAGCCCCCCCCCTCTGACCTCTGTACCACGATGACAGCCCCCCCCCTCTGACCTCTGTACCACGATGACAGCCCCCCCCCCTCTGACCTCTGTACCATGATGACAGCCCCCCCCCCCCCTCCTGAACTCTGTACCACGATGACAGCCCCCCCCCCCCCCTCTGACCTTTGTACCACGATGACAGCCCCCCCCCTCTGACCTCTGTACCACGATGACAGCCCCCCCCCCCCCTCTGAACTCTGTACAACGATGACAGCCCCCCCCCCCTCTGACCTCTGTACCACGATGACAGCCCCCCCCCCTCTGACCTCTGTACCACGATGACAGCCCCCCCCCCCTCTGAACTCTGTACCACGATGACAGCCCCCCCCCCTCTGACCTCTGTACCACGATGACAGCCCCCCCCCCCTCTGACCTCTGTACCATGATGACAGCCCCCCCCCCCTCTGACCTCTGTACCACGATGACAGCCCCCCCCCCCCTCTGACCTCTGTACCATGAAGACAGCCCCCCCCCCCCTCTGACCTCTGTACCATGATGACAGCCCCCCCCCCCCTCTGACCTCTGTACCACGATGACAGCCCCCCCCCCCCCCTCTGAACTCTGTACCACGATGACAGCCCCCCCCCCTCTGAACTCTGTACCACGATGACAGCCCCCCCCCCCCTCTGACCTCTGTACCACGATGACAGCCCCCCCCCCTCTGACCTCTGTACCACGATGACAGCCCCCCCCCCCCTCTGACCTCTGTACCACGATGACAGCCCCCCCCCCTCTGAACTCTGTACCATGATGACAGCCCCCCCCCCCCCCTCCTGAACTCTGTACCACGATGACAGCCCCCCCCCCTCTGACCTCTGTACCATGATGACAGCCCCCCCCCCCCCCTCTGACCTCTGTACCACGATGACAGCCCCCCCCCCCCTCTGACCTCTGTACCACGATGACAGCCCCCCCCCCCCTCTGAACTCTGTACCATGATGACAGCCCCCCCCCCCCTCCTGAACTCTGTACCACGATGACAGCCCCCCCCCCTCTGACCTCTGTACCACGATGACAGCCCCCCCCCCTCTGACCTCTGTACCACGATGACAGCCCCCCCCCCTCTGACCTCTGTACCACGATGACAGCCCCCCCCCCTCTGAACTCTGTACCACGATGACAGCCCCCCCCCCTCTGACCTCTGTACCACGATGACAGCCCCCCCCCTCTGACCTCTGTACCACGATGACAGCCCCCCCCCCCTCTGACCTCTGTACCACGATGACAGCCCCCCCCCCTCTGACCTCTGTACCACGATGACAGCCCCCCCCCCCTCTGACCTCTGTACCACGATGACAGCCCCCCCCCCTCTGAACTCTGTACCACGATGACAGCCCCCCCCCCCCTCTGACCTCTGTACCACGATGACAGCCCCCCCCCTCTGACCTCTGTACCACAATGACAGCCCCCCCCCCTCCCCTGAACTCTGTACCACGATGACAGCCCCCCCCCCCCCCTCTGACCTCTGTACCACGATGACAGCCCCCCCCCCTCTGACCTCTGTACCACGATGACAGCCCCCCCCCCCTCTGACCTCTGTACCACGATGACAGCCCCCCCCCCCTCTGACCTCTGTACCACGATGACAGCCCCCCCCCCTGAACTCTGTACCACGATGACAGCCCCCCCCCCCCTCTGACCTCTGTACCACGATGACAGCCCCCCCCCCCCCTCTGACCTCTGTACCACGATGACAGCCCCCCCCCCCCTCTGACCTCTGTACCACGATGACAGCCCCCCCCCCCCCTCTGACCTCTGTACCACGATGACAGCCCCCCCCCCCCTCTGACCTCTGTACCACGATGACAGCCCCCCCCCCCCCTCTGACCTCTGTACCACGATGACAGCCCCCCCCCCCCCTCTGACCTCTGTACCATGATGACAGCCCCCCCCCCCCCTCTGACCTCTGTACCACGAGGACAGCCCCCCCCCCCTCTGAACTCTGTACCACGATGACAGCCCCCCCCTCCTCTGAACTCTGTACCACGATGACAGCCCCCCCCCCCTGAACTCTGTACCACGATGACAGCCCCCCCCCCTCTGAACTCTGTACCACGATGACAGCCCCCCCCTCCTCTGAACTCCCACCCCCCTCTGCTGTCCAACATATGACCTCTGAACTCTGCTGACTATATCCTTTCACCATCAATATCTTCAACGGTCTTGCACTGTATCATAACTCCCTACCTCTAACTAAAGTTTAAATATTTATAGTTTACATATTCATAGTTTACATATTTATTGTTCACATACCTGTATGATAGTCATGTACATTTTTACTGTACTTACCGTATATATATATATTACTGCTGATATAACCGCACACCCCTGCTCACTGCCTGCTGATACTGCATGTGTTATAGTTTAATCCTCCATGGTTTTTAAGAATGGTAAAACAGCGCCCCTGGGCTGTCATTCCAGGAATGACAGCTTGTGGAAAGCTTGCTAGGCTACTGGTCCCAAGTAGGGCTGGGCGATACGGACCAAGAATCATATCCCGCTATTTTTAGGCTGCATGGCGATCTACGATATATATCGGTATTTTATACGAATTCGGCTCATTGTTCAGTTTTAACTCAATGCCACATGTATGATGTCACAAGCACTTTGAATTTAAGACAACTCATATTCACAAGAATAACAGGCATCCTTAATTTCCCTCGGGATAAATCAAGTTATCTTGAATCTTGAATGTTGAATTCCCTTTCAGAACATATACAGCTGCACACTACATATTAACACCTAAATGAAAAGGTACATTGAAATAATCTAAATCCATCAAATAAATGGCCTATATTAAATCCATAGGCATCCCTCTGCTCCTACACTAAATGGCCTTGGTTATGTGGCTCCACTTGGAGCATTTCTTTCCATGAGGCTCAGCCCTGCTAAATGAAGCTTGTAAGGAGGCTGGTTTCAGAGGTCAGGGCAGTGAGGGCTTGGAGGCTGCAGCAGCTTCTACAGACGGCCTCGCTTTGCTCCTCATCTGAAGTCCCAAATGTCTCCAAATGATAGAACAGAGTTTGAGTTTGGCGTGATAATCAGACATTATATTTCATAATGCTTGGTCTGCGGTATGATCACATGGTCATAGATTAGATTAAAATGTGTTGTGTTGGTTCAACACATGGAAGCCCAGCTCCAACTGAGAGGACATTAAACATTGATATACACACGGAGATGCAGACAAGGTCTTTTCATTAGATTATTTTTGAATTTGTGTAAACAAAATGTGTCTTAAGGCAATGAGATGGACGGGACCAATAACATAAATCTATCTATCTATCTATCTATCTATCTATCTATCTATCTATCTATCTATCTATCTATCTATCTATCTATCTATCTATCTATCTATTCTCACACAGTATATACTGTGATACTGTGTGTGTGTGTGTGTGTTTATCTATGTTTATCTATATGTATATGTGAATATCTATACTATTCATATGAATATGAATATATATATTGTTAATATACATAATATTCCTATTCCTCTATATATATATATATATATATATATATATATAATATCAATGTTATGTTAATATAATGTTAATAATAACATTATACACATTGATATTATATATGAATGTTATAGATATTAACCTAATATCGACAATATATTCATACATAATATCAATGTGTATAATGTTAATATCTATAATATTCATAATAATATCAATGTGTATGATGTTAATATCTATAATGTTCCTATTCCTATATATATATAACATAAATGTGTATGATGTTAATATCTATAATATTCATATTAATATCTTACGTAGAATTGGATAAATTAATCTATGATGTTAATATCTATAATATTCATATTACCGTATTGACCCGATTATAAGACGACCTCTTTTTCAAGATTCATTTTTGGAAAAAAAAAAAGTTTTATTTTTAAATTAAATGGACATTTATAGAGCTCTTTTCTAACCAATGGTTACTCAAAGCTCTTTACAAGTCCTCACATTCACCATTCATCCACTCATTGAACCACCAATGGAGGAGTCAGCCATCAAGGAGTCAGCCAGCAGGTCAGGAGCAGTTAGGGTTAGGGGGTCTTGATCAAGGACACCTCCACAGCTTTTGATAGGAGGAGGAGGCGGGGATCGAACCAGCGACCTGCCGGTGGTGAGGAGACCGCTCTACCTCCTGAGCTATACTGCCGCCCTGTGTGTGTGTGTGTGTGTGTGTGTGTGTGTGTGTGTGTGTGTGTGTGTGTGTGTGTGTGTGTGTGTGTGTGTGTGTGTGTGTGTGTGTGTGTGTGTGTGTGTGTGTGTGTGTGTGTGTGTGTGTGTGTGTGTGTGTGTGTGTGTGTGTGTGTGTGTGTGTGTGTGTGTGTGTGTGTGACAGAGAGAGAGGGAGGGTGTGCTCTAGAGAGAGACACTGGTACTATATAGATAGATAGATAGATAGATAGATAGATAGATAGATAGATAGATAGACAGATAGATAGATAGATATATAGACAGATAGATAGATAGATAGATAGATAGTTAGTGTTTAACTCTTTTGGTTTAGCCTTTTGTAGTTCTTTGTTACTTTTGTAATGTGAATGTGTGCTTCCCATGCCAATAAAGCTCTGTTGAATTGAATAGACTGGTAAGTCAAGTCAAGTCAAGTTTATTAATTATATAAAGTGTATAAAGCAGTGAGTGAAAATATTATGTCCAATACCCGACGACAGACAGCAGTTATACAAATAAGATAAAAACAATAGAATAAAAAGAAGTAAAAAAATTACAAAACTGTATAAAGTTCAAATTTAAATATATAAGAATACAAATGCAATTTATAAAATGCAATATATCAGCACAGAAAAGAGTAATATGTATATATAAATCAATGTAATAAAATAGACATTGTTATATGCTATAGGCCCTTGTTCAGCAGCCTGATGGCCTGACTGTGAAGCTGTCTCTGAGTCTATTTGATACCACTTGATACTGAGGTATCGCCTGACTGACGGGAACAGTGAGTACAGTTGGTGGCTGGGGTGGGCAATGTCTTTTATGATGCGGACACACACACACACACACACACACACACACAGTTAAACACACACACACACACACACACACACACACACACACACACACACACACACACACAAACACACACACACACACACACACACTCTCAGTTAAACACACAGGTAACCACTGGAGGCTGAGGTGGAGATGTCTAGATGTACAGTAGAGTATAGAACAGAAGAGATTAGAACACAATAGATCAGTTCTCAACACACAGCTTCCCTTTCTGTTTTATTGCGGTGGTTTGAAGCGCAGCCACTGAGACAACATGTTTAGTTCATGCAACAGTTTCATTATTTAGTTATTGACTTACATATTGAGCTCTTAGTCAATTGTTCATTCATGTGTTCATTGTTCTTTATCTCAAAGGTTCACAGCGACCTCTGCTCTTAATCGATGACCCAATCCCTTCACGGTTCTTACTGGTATTTTAATATCTGTATATCGCTGTGTTCTGCTGCTCCCTGCTGGCGACACTAGAGCATTACAACACCACGCAGCTCTAATAATATCATATATATATATGTTATATACAAGCAGTTATATTAAAGCTGGACACATTATCTACGTGTCATTACAGTCGTGCTGCGGGTTTAAAGGGTGAATAAAACAACATTACATGAAAACCTTCCAATATGAATAGTGTTCTTTAACAATGATCTTCCTGTGATCCAGAGCCCATTGTGTCCAGTTCTATGGAAATACCCTACGGATGTGATTGGTTTAATTTGATAGGTGTGCTTATTGAGGACTATATCTCTTAATAAATACAGAACATGAACCCTACTGTCTCTCATGTCGTGTATGGCGTGTGAAACCATTGGTAGAGTCCAGATAAAAGATGATGTCTTTAAACAAGGACGGCCTTGTAGCTGAAGGAAAGTACAACCACTTGGACACAATGAGGACAATAGAAATACACATGCATGCATGACCACACCCACACATATATAGAAGTGCAAACACACACACACTCATAGACACACACACACACACACACACACACACACACACACACACACACACACACACACACACACACACTCCTAGAGTCTCACCTCACACCTCAGCTATATCCGACCACTCCCTGTTTACTTTCAAGGTGGTGGTATCTCGCCTCACTCAAGAAGAAGACTTTAACTGCCTTATCTGTAGTAATCCACTCTGCTGCTCCTCTTATTGTTAAAGTGAACCACCAAAGGGCCAGCTCCTTGGATCAATGAGGAGACTCACACCCTAGAACAAAGCTGTAGAACACTAGAACACTAATGGCGTTCAATGAAACTTGAAGTCTATCATCTGGCATGACAGCCTGCTCATCTATAAAGCTGCTTTAACTACTTCAGGAACGCCTGCTTCTCAAGTGTTATCTACTTAAACAAGAACAACCCTAAGTTAATCAAATGTAAACACTTTAAATGAACATCAAGCTCTAGGATTGATACTAATGTGACCGACCCAAGCCCAGGGCTTACTTTATTGATACAGCGCCACCTCCTGTGTAGGAGGAGTCAAACCTTAATATGAGCTGGTGAGGAATTCTATATATAGAGCCAATGTTTCCCCACTAGAAGGTGTTCAAATGAATGAGTGAGAGGAAAAGACTGTACACCAAAAGTAAATGGCTTTAATCTCACAGGGTTCTATTAAACACATGGGCATGGCCCAGCACAGAGGTGACAGACCACACCCATAATCACATGGACTGTGCTACAATGGGCAGTGGTGGTAGGACCCAGAACGCAGACCAAAGACCAGTGAAGTGATAACGTGAGGCTTTATTAAAGTAAACACAACCATAGAGTGATCGGGGACAGGCCAGGGGTCTGGATACCCGGAGGTCGATCAGCGGAGTATATTTACCAGAAGCCGTACAACGTGTACAACGTACGATCTAGCAACGAAGTAAAGGAACGCCAGGGTATGTGTACCCCCAGGGGAGGTGATTAACCTAATCAGCAACTGCCGACAGGTGCGTTGGTGCGCCACCAAAACCCGCGCCTTGGCCACGCCCCCTGTCACCCACCGTAACCGGGACAGACTGAACAAGTCAAGTCAAGTCAAGTCAAGTTTATTGTCACTTCACAGTTTACAGTTTAGTATAAAGCAGTGATGTGTGAACACGTTCAAAATAAGCACAAGACAAAACAAATACATCAAAGATGAGCACCACACGTCTAAGAGGGCACTCAACAAAAGACACAAAATAATGTACACACAAGACACGCAGCCCAACGCACACATGAGACACGCAGCCCAATGCACACATGAGACACGCAGCCCAATGTACACATGAGACACGCAGCCCAATGCACACATGAGACACGCAGCCCAATGCACACATGAGACACGCAGCACAATGCACACATGAGACACGCAACACAATGCACACATGAGACACGCAGCACAATGCACACATGAGACACGCAGCCCAATGCACACATGAGACACGCAGCCCAATGTACACATGAGACACGCAGCACAATGCACACATGAGACACGCAGCACAATGCACACATGAGACACGCAGCACAATGCACACATGAGACACGCAGCCCAATGCACACATGAGACACGCAGCACAATGCACACATGAGACACGCAACACAATGCACACATGAGACACGCAGCACAATGCACACATGAGACACGCAGCCCAATGCACACATGAGACACGCAGCCCAATGTACACATGAGACACGCAGCCCAATGCACACATGAGACACGCAGCCCAATGCACACATGAGACACGCAGCCCAATGCACACATGAGACACGCAGCCCAATGTACACATGAGACACGCAGCCCAATGCACACATGAGACACGCAGCCCAATGCACACATGAGACACGCAGCCCAATGCACACATGAGACACGCAGCCCAATGCACACATGAGACACGCAGCCCAATGTACACATGAGACACGCAGCCCAATGCACACATGAGACACGCAGCCCAATGCACACATGAGACACGCAGCACAATGCACACATGAGACACGCAACACAATGCACACATGAGACACGCAGCACAATGCACACATGAGACACGCAGCCCAATGCACACATGAGACACGCAGCCCAATGTACACATGAGACACGCAGCCCAATGCACACATGAGACACGCAGCCCAATGCACACATGAGACACGCAGCCCAATGCACACATGAGACACGCAGCCCAATGTACACATGAGACACGCAGCCCAATGCACACATGAGACACGCAGCCCAATGCACACATGAGACACGCAGCACAATGCACACATGAGACACGCAGCCCAATGCACACATGAGACACGCAGCACACATGAGACACGCAGCACAATGCACACATGAGACACGCAGCACAATGCACACATGAGACACACAGCCCAATGCACACATGAGACACGCGGCACAATGCACACATGAGACACGCAGCCCAATGCACACATGAGACACGCAGCACAATGCACACATGAGACACGCAGCCCAATGCACACATGAGACACGCAGCCCAATGCACACATGAGACACGCAGCCCAATGCACACATAAGACACGCAGCACAACGCACACATGAGACACGCAGCCCAATGCACACATGAGACACGCAGCCCAATGCACACATGAGACACGCAGCACAATGCACACATGAGACACGCAGCACAATGCACACATGAGACACGCAGCCCAATGCACACATGAGACACGCAGCCCAATGCACACATGAGACACGCAGCCCAATGCACACATGAGACACGCAGCACAATGCACACATGAGACACGCAGCACAATGCACACATGAGACACGCAGCCCAATACACACATGAGACACGCAGCCCAATGCACACATGAGACACGCAGCACAATGCACACATGAGACACGCAGCACAATGCACACATGAGACACGCAGCCCAATGCACACATGAGACACGCAGCCCAATGCACACATGAGACACGCAGCACAATGCACACATGAGACACGCAGCACAACGCACACATGAGACACGCAGCCCAATGCACACATGAGACACACAGCACAATGCACACATGAGACACGCAGCCCAATGCACACATGAGACACGCAGCACAATGCACACATGAGACACGCAGCACAATGCACACATGAGACACGCAGCACAATGCACACATGAGACACGCAGCACAATGCACACATGAGACACGCAGCACAATGCACACATGAGACACGCAGCACAATGCACACATGAGACACGCAGCCCAATGCACACATGAGACACGCAGCACAATGCACACATGAGACACGCAGCACAATGCACACATAAGACACGCAGCACAATGCACACATGAGACACACAGCACAATGCACACATGAGACACGCAGCACACATGAGACACGCAGCCCAACGCACACATGAGACACGCAGCCCAATGCACACATGAGACACGCAGCCCAATGTACACATGAGACACGCAGCCCAATGCACACATGAGACACGCAGCCCAATGCACACATGAGACACGCAGCACAATGCACACATGAGACACGCAACACAATGCACACATGAGACACGCAGCACAATGCACACATGAGACACGCAGCCCAATGCACACATGAGACACGCAGCCCAATGTACACATGAGACACGCAGCCCAATGCACACATGAGACACGCAGCCCAATGCACACATGAGACACGCAGCCCAATGCACACATGAGACACGCAGCCCAATGTACACATGAGACACGCAGCCCAATGCACACATGAGACACGCAGCCCAATGCACACATGAGACACGCAGCACAATGCACACATGAGACACGCAGCCCAATGCACACATGAGACACGCAGCACACATGAGACACGCAGCACAATGCACACATGAGACACGCAGCACAATGCACACATGAGACACACAGCCCAATGCACACATGAGACACGCGGCACAATGCACACATGAGACACGCAGCCCAATGCACACATGAGACACGCAGCACAATGCACACATGAGACACGCAGCCCAATGCACACATGAGACACGCAGCCCAATGCACACATGAGACACGCAGCCCAATGCACACATAAGACACGCAGCACAACGCACACATGAGACACGCAGCCCAATGCACACATGAGACACGCAGCCCAATGCACACATGAGACACGCAGCACAATGCACACATGAGACACGCAGCACAATGCACACATGAGACACGCAGCACAATGCACACATGAGACACGCAGCACAATGCACACATGAGACACGCAGCACAATGCACACATGAGACACGCAGCACAATGCACACATGAGACACGCAGCCCAATGCACACATGAGACACGCAGCACAATGCACACATGAGACACGCAGCACAATGCACACATAAGACACGCAGCACAATGCACACATGAGACACACAGCACAATGCACACATGAGACACGCAGCACACATGAGACACGCAGCACAACGCACACATGAGACACGCAGCCCAATGCACACATAAGACACACAGCACAATGCACACATAATACACGCAGCCCAATGCACACATGAGACACGCAGCCCAATGCACGCATGAGACACGCAGCACAATGCACACATGAGACACGCAGCACAATGCACACATGAGACACGCAGCACAATGCACACATGAGACACACAGCACAATGCACACATGAGACACGCAGCACACATGAGACCCGCAGCACAACGCACACATGAGACACGCAGCCCAATGCACACATGAGACACGCAGCACAATGCAGGCCCCAGTCTCTCTGCTCCTCTCCCCTCCTCTCACCCCTCAGGCCCCAGTCTCTCTGCTCCTCTCCCCCCCTCTCACCCAGGCTCCAGTCTCTCTGCTCCTCTCCCCTCCTCTCACCCAGACCCCAGTCTCTCTGCTCCTCTCCCCTCCTCTCACCCAGACCCCAGTCTCTCTGCTCCTCTCCCTCCTCTCACCCAGACCCCAGTCTCTCTGCTCCTCTCCCCTCCTCTCACCCCTCAGGACCCAGTCTCTCTGCTCCTCTCCCCTCCTCTCACCCAGGCCCCAGTCTCTCTGCTCCTCTCCCCTCCTCTCACCCCTCAGGCCCCAGTCTCTCTGCTCCTTTCCCCTCCTCTCACCCAGACCCCAGTCTCTCTGCTCCTCTCCCCTCCTCTCACCCAGACCCCAGTCTCTCTGCTCCTCTCCCCTCCTCTCACCAAGACCCCAGTCTCTCTGCTCCTCTCCCCTCCTCTCACCCCTCAGGCCCCAGTCTCTCTGCTCCTCTCCCTCCTCTCACCCCTCAGGCCCCAGTCTCTCTGCTCCTCTCCCCTCCTCTCACCCCTCAGGCCCCAGTCTCTCTGCTCCTCTCCCCTCCTCTCACCCAGGCCCCAGTCTCTCTGCTCCTCTCCCCTCCTCTCACCCAGACCCCAGTCTCTCTGCTCCTCTCCCCTCCTCTCACCCCTCAGGCCCCAGTCTCTCTGCTCCTCTCCCCTCCTCTCACCCAGACCCCAGTCTCTCTGCTCCTCTCCCCTCCTCTCAGCCCTCAGGCCCCAGTCTCTCTGCTCCTCTCCCCTCCTCTCACCCAGACCCCAGTCTCTCTGCTCCTCTCCCCTCCTCTCACCCCTCAGACCCCAGTCTCTCTGCTCTTCTCCCCTCCTCTCACCCAGACCCCAGTCTCTCTGCTCCTCTCCCCTCCTCTCACCCCTCAGGCCCCAGTCTCTCTGCTCCTCTCCCCTCCTCTCACCCCTCAGGCCCCAGTCTCTCTGCTCCTCTCCCCCCTCTCACCCAGGCTCCAGTCTCTCTGCTCCTCTCCCCTCCTCTCACCCAGACCCCAGTCTCTCTGCTCCTCTCCCCTCCTCTCACCCAGACCCCAGTCTCTCTGCTCCTCTCCCCTCCTCTCACCCAGACCCCAGTCTCTCTGCTCCTCTCCCCTCCTCTCACCCAGACCCCAGTCTCTCTGCTCCTCTCCCCTCCTCTCACCCCTCAGGCCCCAGTCTCTCTGCTTTTCTCCCTCCTCTCACCCAGGCCCCAGTCTCTCTGCTCCTCTCCCCTCCTCTCACCCCTCAGGCCCCAGTCTCTCTGCTCCTTTCCCCTCCTCTCACCCAGACCCCAGTCTCTCTGCTCCTCTCCCCTCCTCTCACCCAGACCCCAGTCTCTCTGCTCCTCTCCCCTCCTCTCACCCAGACCCCAGTCTCTCTGCTCCTCTCCCCTCCTCTCACCCCTCAGGCCCCAGTCTCTCTGCTCCTCTCCCCTCCTCTCACCCCTCAGGCCCCAGTCTCTCTGCTCCTCTCCCCTCCTCTCACCCCTCAGGCCCCAGTCTCTCTGCTCCTCTCCCCTCCTCTCACCCAGACCCCAGTCTCTCTGCTCCTCTCCCCTCCTCTCACCCCTCAGACCCCAGTCTCTCTGCTCCTCTCCCCTCCTCTCACCCAGACCCCAGTCTCTCTGCTCCTCTCCCCTCCTCTCACCCAGACCCCAGTCTCTCTGCTCCTCTCCCCTCCTCTCACCCCTCAGGCCCAGTCTCTCTGCTCCTCTCCCCTCCTCTCACCCCTCAGGCCCCAGTCTCTCTGCTCCTCTCCCCTCCTCTCACCCAGGCTCCAGTCTCTCTGCTCCTCTCCCCTCCTCTCACCCAGACCCCAGTCTCTCTGCTCCTCTCCCCTCCTCTCACCCAGACCCCAGTCTCTCTGCTCCTCTCCCCCTCCTCTCACCCAGACCCCAGTCTCTCTGCTCCTCTCCCCTCCTCTCACCCAGACCCCAGTCTCTCTGCTCCTCTCCCCTCCTCTCACCCCTCAGGCCCCAGTCTCTCTGCTCCTCTCCCCTCCTCTCACCCAGGCCCCAGTCTCTCTGCTCCTCTCCCCTCCTCTCACCCTCAGGCCCCAGTCTCTCTGCTCCTTTCCCCTCCTCTCACCCAGACCCCAGTCTCTCTGCTCCTCTCCCCTCCTCTCACCCAGACCCCAGTCTCTCTGCTCCTCTCCCCTCCTCTCACCCAGACCCCAGTCTCTCTGCTCCTCTCCCTCCTCTCACCCCTCAGGCCCCAGTCTCTCTGCTCCTCTCCCCTCCTCTCACCCAGTCCCCAGTTTCTCTGCTCCTCTCCCCTCCTCTCACCCAGGCCCCAGTCTCTCTGCTCCGCTCCCCTCCTCTCACCCAGGCCCCAGTCTCTCTGCTCCTCTCCCCTCCTCTCACCCCTCAGGCCCCAGTCTCTCTGCTCCTCTCCCCTCCTCTCACCCCTCAGGCCCCAGTCTCTCTGCTCCTCTCCCCTCCTCTCACCCAGGCTCCAGTCTCTCTGCTCCTCTCCCCTCCTCTCACCCAGACCCCAGTCTCTCTGCTCCTCTCCCCTCCTCTCACCCAGACCCCAGTCTCTCTGCTCCTCTCCCCTCCTCTCACCCAGACCCCAGTCTCTCTGCTCCTCTCCCCTCCTCTCACCCAGACCCCAGTCTCTCTGCTCCTCTCCCCTCCTCTCACCCCTCAGGCCCCAGTCTCTCTGCTCCTCTCCCCTCCTCTCACCCAGGCCCCAGTCTCTCTGCTCCTCTCCCCTCCTCTCACCCCTCAGGCCCCAGTCTCTCTGCTCCTTTCCCCTCCTCTCACCCAGACCCCAGTCTCTCTGCTCCTCTCCCCTCCTCTCACCCAGACCCCAGTCTCTCTGCTCCTCTCCCCTCCTCTCACCCAGACCCCAGTCTCTCTGCTCCTCTCCCCTCCTCTCACCCCTCAGGCCCCAGTCTCTCTGCTCCTCTCCCCTCCTCTCACCCAGACCCCAGTTTCTCTGCTCCTCTCCCCTCCTCTCACCCAGGCCCCAGTCTCTCTGCTCCGCTCCCCTCCTCTCACCCAGGCCCCAGTCTCTCTGCTCCTCTCCCCTCCTCTCACCCCTCAGGCCCCAGTCTCTCTGCTCCTCTCCCCTCCTCTCACCCCTCAGACCCCAGTCTCTCTGCTCCTTCCCCTCCTCTCACCCAGACCCCAGTCTCTCTGATCCTCTCCCCTCCTCTCACCCCTCAGGCTCCAGTCTCTCTGCTCCTCTCCCCTCCTCTCACCCAGGCCCCAGTCTCTCTGCTCCTCTCCCCTCCTCTCACCCTCAGGCCCCAGTCTCTCTGCTCCTCTCCCCTCCTCTCACCCAGACCCCAGTCTCTCTGCTCCTCTCCCCTCCTCTCACCCCTCAGGACCCAGTCTCTCTGCTCCTCTCCCCTCCTCTCACCCCTCAGGCCCCAGTCTCTCTGCTCCTCTCCCCTCCTCTCACACAGACCCCAGTCTCTCTGCTCCTCTCCCCTCCTCTCACCCCTCAGACCCCAGTCTCTCTGCTCCTCTCCCCTCCTCTCACCCAGACCCCAGTCTCTCTGCTCCTCTCCCCTCCTCTCACCCCTCAGGCTCCAGTCTCTCTGCTCCTCTCCCCTCCTCTCACCCAGGCCCGAGTCTCTCTGCTCCTCTCCCCTCCTCTCACCCCTCAGGCCCCAGTCTCTCTGCTCCTCTCCCCTCCTCTCACCCCAGACCCCAGTCTCTCTGCTCCTCTCCCCTCCTCTCACCCCTCAGGCCCCAGTCTCTCTGCTCCTCTCCCCTCCTCTCACCCCTCAGGCCCCAGTCTCTCTGCTCCTCTCCCCTCCTCTCGGACAGACCCCAGTCTCTCTGCTCCTCTCCCCTCCTCTCACCCCTCAGACCCCAGTCTCTCTGCTCCTCTCCCCTCCTCTCACCCATACCCCAGTCTCTCTGCTCCTCTCCCCTCCTCTCACCCAGACCCCAGTCTCTCTGCTCCTCTCCCCTCCTCTCACCCCTCAGACCCCAGTCTCTCTGCTCCTCTCCCCTCCTCTCACCCAGACCCCAGTCTCTCTGCTCCTCTCCCCTCCTCTCACCCCTCAGGCCCCAGTCTCTCTGCTCCTCTCCCCTCCTCTCACCCCTCAGGCCCCAGTCTCTCTGCTCCTCTCCCCTCCTCTCACCCCTCAGGCCCCAGTCTCTCTGCTCCTCTCCCCTCCTCTCACCCAGGCCCCAGTCTCTCTGCTCCTCTCCCCTCCTCTCACCCAGACCCCAGTCTCTCTGCTCCTCTCCCCTCCTCTCACCCCTCAGGCCCCAGTCTCTCTGCTCCTCTCCCCTCCTCTCACCCAGACCCCAGTCTCTCTGCTCCTCTCCCCTCCTCTCACCCCTCAGGCCCCAGTCTCTCTGCTCCTCTCCCCTCCTCTCACCCAG
>JANIIK010001337.1:0-14374 GCA_027704905.1 Muraenolepis orangiensis | reverse complement strand
CCCCCACTACCCACCATTCTACTGGCTAATGTACAGTCTCTGGACAATAAGTTAAGCGAACTACAGGCTCGTATTCAATTCCACCGGGAAACTAGGGACAATTGTATTATCTGCCTTACGGAGACATGGATGTCGGAGGGGGTTACCGACGCAGCTATCGAGCCGACGGGATTTTCCGTACACCGGGCGGACAGAACAAAGGCTCTCTCCGGTAAAGATCGCGGAGGGGGGGTATGTCTCATGATAAACAGATCTTGGTGCAACCAAAGTCATGTACATCCCCTCAAGTCTTTCTGTTCCCCGGACCTGGAGTACCTGATGCTTATGTGCCGTCCATACTGGCTACCTCGGGAGTTTACAGCGGTAACCGTGACCGCTGTTTACATTCCCCCACAAGCCAACACGGACACAGCGCTGAAGGAACTGTACGGGGCTATCAGCGAACAGGAGTCGGCCCACCCCGAGGCTGCTCTCATCGTGGCGGGGGACTTCAACAAGGCGAACCTGAAGAAGGTTCTCCCGAAGTTCTACCAACACATAAAGAGCAACACACGGGGCGAGCGGATCCTCGACCACTGCTACACTCCCTTCCGTGATGGCTACAAGGCCCTCCTCCGCCCACCGTTCGGCAAATCAGATCACCGCTCTATCCAGCTACTCCCCGCCTATAGGCAGAGACTGAAGCAGCAACCGATCGCTGTGAGGGAGGTCCAATGCTGGTCGGACCAATCAGATTCTACGCTGCAGGATTGTTTTGATCACGCTGACTGGCACATGTTCCGCGTTGCCTCGGACAATAACATCAACGAGTACGCGTCGTCGGTCACCGGGTTCATCAAGAAGTGCATAGATGACGTTGTTCCGACCAAGTCGGTTCGGATATATCCCAACCAGAAACCGTGGATTAACGGCGATGTTCGCGCTGCCCTACATGCGCGTAACGCCGCCTTTGGTTCCGGGAATACGGAGGAATATACGAGAGCCCGTTACGACCTCCGTAAGACCATCGTCACTGCCAAGCGGGAGTATAAGGACAGAGTGGAAGATAAATTCAAGAAACACGATGCGAGGGGTATGTGGCAGGGGCTGCAGAAGATAACGAACTTCAGAGGGAGAACCAGTTGTGTAGAGAACTCCTCTACCTCCCTCCCAGGAGAGCTAAATACATTTTTTGCTCGGTTCGACGTAAACGGCAGCCCGCCGAAGCCAGCACCGACTGGGGAGACCAGCCAGCTGCGCATCTCGGAGGCGGATGTGCGCCGCACCTTTAAGCGGCTGAACATCCGTAAGGCGGCAGGCCCCGACGACATCCCGGGCCGCGTCCTCAGAGCATGCGCAGACCAGTTGGCAGGAGTCTTTGCAGACATCTTCAACCTCTCCCTGTCCCAGGCTGTTGTCCCCGCGGTCTTCAAGATATCCACCATCGTGCCTGTCCCTAAACAAACCAAGGTAACATGCCTGAATGACTACAGACCTGTGGCCCTCACCTCGATCGTTAGCAAATGCTTCGAGAGGTTGGTCAAGGACTTTATTTGCTCCGTGTTACCTACCACGCTGGACCCATGGCAATTTGCATATCGTCAAAATAGATCCACGGACGACGCAATTGCCATGGCCCTCCACACTGCCCTTTCCCACTTGGAGGGGAAGAACTGTTATGTGCGAATGCTGTTTGTGGACTACAGCTCAGCATTCAACACAATAGTTCCTGCCAAGCTCGACACCAAGCTGAGAGGTCTAGGCGTACCCCCATCCATGTGCAGCTGGATACTGAACCTCCTGTCGGACCGCCGCCAGGTGGTGAGGATGGGCAGCACCACATCAGAGCCACTGACCCTCAACACGGGAGCCCCCCAGGGATGCGTGCTGAGCCCTCTCCTCTACTCCCTCTACACCCACGACTGCATGGCTATGCACAGCTCCAACGTCATCGTCAAGTTTGCTGACGACACGACAGTGATGGGCCTGATCGCCGGCGACGACGAGACAGCCTACAGGGAGGAGGTCGGATCGCTGGAGCAGTGGTGCCAGGAGAACAGCCTCGCCCTCAACGTCAAGAAGACCAAGGAGCTGATCGTGGACTTCAGGAGGCAGAGGGGAGAGCACAGCCCTATCTCCATCGACGGCGTTGCAGTAGAGAGGGTCAGCAGCTTCAAGTTCCTCGGCGTGCACATCTCCGAGGACCTCACATGGTCCACGCACACCACACACGTGGTGAAAAAGGCCCAACAACGCCTGTATTTTCTCAGGCGTCTGAAGAAATTCAGCATGGGCCCCCGCATCCTGAGAACATTCTACAACGGCACCATCGAGAGTGTTCTGACAGGGTGTATCACCGCCTGGTACGGGAACTGCACGGCACTCGAGCGCAGAGCGCTTCAAAGGGTGGTGCGGACGGCCCAGTATATCGTTGGAGGTGAGCTCCCCTCCCTCCTGGACATTTACAACCAGCGGTGCGTGGCCAAGGCCAAAAGAATTATAAAAGACATTGCCCACCCCAGCCACGAACTTTACTCACTATTACCGTCAGGCAGGCGATACCGCAGTATCAAGTGTCGTACAAATAGGCTTAGAGATAGCTTCCACAGTCAGGCCATCAGGCTGCTGAACAAGGGCGTATAACATATAACAATGTATATTTTATTACATTGATTTATATATATATATTGCTCTTTTCTGTGCTGATTTTTGCATTTTATAAATTGCATTTTTTATTTTTATTTTATATTCCTTATTCTATTTTATTCTATCATCACAAATGAGGAGCTATGATTGCTAGGCTTCTGTTAGCCGATATTAACCTTGATAACGTCAGGATGCTACTTTCTAAAAACAGTAAAGTGTAATGGAGTCATGTTTTAATGCACTTTTCTCTTGTTTTAGTTGTTTATGGAGTCGTCTTCCCTGGACGATGCGATGCGGAGCTACCGCCCCACTGGGCTGCAGCTCACAGGAGCCCCTCAGCCCCTCGGAGCTTTATTAACATGGACTTATTACACTGCACTCTATACTTTTACATTTTGTGATTACTGTATATTGTGTATTTAATGTTGTTGTTTTTTTAAATAAAACATTTCTATTTTTCATACAATGTCCGCTTCATTATGCTTTATCAACCGAGAAACATAATACAAGATGACAGTTTTGAAGAAGAAAAGGCAAATGGTCCCTTCTGTTTAAGTCCTCTATTAATGCAGCTCTAACGTCAAGTCCATTTTATTAGTATAGTCCTTTATCACAGTTAGGGGCTTCAACGTAATGGCGTCCATAGCACTAAAGACGAGCAGCTGTTTGTAGCCTCAAAGCCAGGAGCAACACTTTACATCCATCATGTAATCCACTGTTGTGGAAGTTGGCGCGAGCTGCTGGGAAAGCAGAGACGTTAACAGTGACGTCATGACGTGGCTCTCGGCGAAAAAGGCAGTGGAAACGCAAACCGTTTTTTTGCCGGCTCCCCAATTGAACCAACTGCGAACCGGCTCTCGCTGACACGCGAGAGCCCGAACTGGGCTTTCTTTGGTGGAAACGAGGCACTAGAGATAACCATGCATTTTGGCTACACTTAGTGTACTCATCTACTGAATGTGTCTGTGAGTTCTTAGCAACATATTTTATCTTCCTTTCTTTCAGCCATATCTATGAAATGAATGTCAACATGCTTGACTCGGCCATGGTTGAATGTGCTCTATTGCTATGTAGTTCTCTATGAGGCCTTGTGTATAGAGAGAGAACCAATGTTCTTCAATGTTCACCTTCATCTAAAACTAAAAACAAAAGATAATCAATACAAATAAATGAAATGAAATAACAATCTCACAAAATAATTCCTCAATGAAACACAAGAGCAGCTTCTCCTTGTGGTCAGCGGTCAGTCTGCCTCCTGCCAGACACCAAGGAGAAGCTTGAGATCACTATAAGGAAGTGAAAGGACGGGGGAGGGGATCTTCACTTGACAACTGACCAGCAGGATGGGTTGACCCCAGTTAGACCAGCACCTCAAGGGATTTCCTCCTCAATGTCTGCAGGCGCTGAGCAAGCATCCACAATTAACATGTCTAAATAAATCAAATGAAAACATCTAAGAGAAAAACAATCATTTTGAATAAACTTTTTTATTGTGAATCTTAAAATAGCAAAACTCAACCTTAATTATGTCATAACACTTAACTCGGTCACAGTTCTAAAATGTTGAACTATTTTTATTAGTTTTATTGCATTCACACATCAATGAGCAAGAACTCAGAAACGGAGCTCCCGTGCAGAGCTTCTTGAACTCAGTAGGCCGTTCTCTCTGGACCCCTTCCTCTTTCTCACTACCTTGTTCCTCTTTCACTCAGTACCCTATTCCTCTTTCACTCAGTGTCTCTTACACTCTGGACACTTTTCATTCTCTTTCACTCATCTCATTCTTTCACTCACTCACAAACACACCATGATACATTGTTCCCCCGAACAGCAGAGCGTCTGGGGCACTAAACCCCCTCTCATCAATCAAACCCACTCTCCAACTCACAGACCGTCAGTCTCAGACACTCGCCTCACACGTCTGAGCTGATCCAGATTAAACTGAACCCGGTGTGATAAAACCCTCTCCTCATCAACCCTTAGTCGGTGATTAAGACCAGAGCCAAACACGTGTTGCGTATTAGAAAGCCTCACATTGCTGTCTCACAGACAGTCTCTCTTTAGATTAGTCCATTCAAGAGGGACACAGGTTGACTTAACCTTTTAATTGGTGTGGTCATACTTGAATATATCATTTAGGGTTACAAGGTTTTTTACTTTAAGTTTCATAAAACCTTTTTGTTTATCTTAACTATTTTAGGTTAAATCACTTTGTTGATAGTTGCTATCCATGTTAGTTTGACACTATCTCTCTTTTCTTTGTGAAGCCTCTTTGCATATCATGAAAAGAGCTTTATAAATCAAACTGATACGATTAATGATAGCAACACACCCTCTGTTCCAATACCAGGACCCCCCCTCTGCTGCCCCCCCCCGTCTGCTGTCCCCCCCTCTGCTGCCCCCCCCTCTGCTGCCCCCCCCCATGCTGTCACCCCCCTCTGCTGTCCCCCCCCCGCTGTCCCCCCCATGCTGTCCCCCCCCTGCTGTCCCCCCCTGCTGTCCCCCCCATGCTGTCCCCCCCCCTGCTGCTGAACCTCTGCTGTCCCCCCCTGCTGTCCCCCCCATGCTGTCCCCCCCCCTGCTGCTGAACCTCTGCTGTCCCCCCCCTGTGCTGTCCCCCCCCCTGCTGTCCCCCCCCTGTGCTGTCCCCCCCCTGCTGTCCCCCCCCCTGCTGTCCCCCCCATGCTGTCCCCCCCTGCTGTCCCCCCCCCTGTGCTGTCCCCCCCCTGCTGTCCCCCCCCCTGCTGTCCCCCCCATGCTGTCCCCCCCTGCTGTCCCCCCCCCTGCTGTCCCCCCCCCTGTGCTGTCCCCCCCCTGCTGTCCCCCCCCCTGCTGTCCCCCCCATGCTGTCCCCCCCTGCTGTCCCCCCCCTCTGCTGTCCCCCCCCTGTGCTGTCCCCCCCTGCTGTCCCCCCCCTGCTGCTGAACCTCTGCTGTCCCCCCCCCTGCTGTCCCCCCCCTGCTGCTGAACCTCTGCTGTCCCCCCCCCTGTGCTGTCCCCCCCCATGCTGTCCCCCCCCCTGTGCTGTCCCCCCCCATGCTGTCCCCCCCTGCTGCGGAACCTCTGCTGTCCCCCCCCCTGTGCTGTCCCCCCCCTGTGATGTCCCCCCCATGCTGTCCCCCCCCCTGCTGCTGAACCTCTGCTGTCCCCCCCCCATGCTGTCCCCCCCCCTGCTGCTGAACCTCTGCTGTCCCCCCCCCCTGTGCTGTCCCCCCTCCTGCTGTCCCCCCCCCTGTGCTGTCCCCCCCCTGTGCTGTCCCCCCCCTGTGATGTCCCCCCCCATGCTGTCCCCCCCCCTGCTGCTGAACCTCTGCTGTCCCCCCCCCATGCTGTCCCCCCCCCTGCTGCTGAACCTCTGCTGTCCCCCCCCCCTGTGCTGTCCCCCCCCCTGCTGTCCCCCCCCCTGTGCTGTCCCCCCCCTGCTGTCCCCCCCCCTGTGCTGTCCCCCCCATGCTGGGGGGCAGTCTAGCTCAGGAGGTAGAGCGGTCGCCTCACAACCGGAAGGTTGCTGGTTCGATCCCCGGCTCCTCCTAGCAAAAACTGTGGAGGTGTCCTTGAGGAAGACCCTAACCCTAACTGCTCCCCGGGCGCTGTATGAATAGCTGCCCTCTGCTCCTAATACTAGGATGGGTTAAATGCAGAGAACACGTTTCACTGTATGTCTTCATGTATGTGACCAATAAAGAGGATTCAATCCTCACGAGTTGTTGTTGTTGTTGTGCTGTCCCCCCCCCTGCTGCTGAACCTCTGCTGTCCCCCCCCTGTGCTGTCCCCCCCCCATGCTGTCCCCCCCATGCAGTCTCCCCCATGCTGTCCCCCCCCCTGCTGCTGAACCTCTGCTGTCCCCCCCCTGTGCTGTCCCCCCCCCATGCTGTCCCCCCCATGCAGTCTCCCCCCTGCTGTCCCCCCCCCTGCTGCTGAACCTCTGCTGTCCCCCCCCTGTGCTGTCCCCCCCCATGCTGTCCCCCCCATGCTGTCCCCCCCTGCTGCTGAACCTCTGCTGTCCCCCCCCTGTGCTGTCCCCCCCCCTGCTGTCCCCCCCCCTGCTGCTGAACCTCTGCTGTTCCATTTTGATGTAAAATCCTACATAGAAAAACTGTAGCACTACGCTAGATCCACTCTCGCTCTCGCGGAAATCTGAAAGAATACGCCCATTGGCTACAAATCCCTATATGATTGGTTGATCAAATTGTCAATCCAAACGTACGCTCTCATTCAGTCTGAGGGCCAAAGCAATCGGGAATACTTTGGTCAATGGTGAACGCTTGATGGGATCCTTTGACCCAAAGAGCAACAGGTCATTGGGCCAATGGTCCCTAGAGGGTTCACATCCTTAACCATGTTGAAGAGGAATGAATGAAGGCCTTTCTCCCTCAGACACATGGGATGGGACAGAGCTGAGTCTCCAGCCGCCCGCCACAGGGTGGGAACACAACTGTGGTGACCCACTTGGGACACAGAGACATTCACTGGACTCTGTGAGATGGAGTTAGGGCTCCTTTAGGACAGCTCAACCCAGGTGCTTTCTGGGTAATGTTTAGAGCGGGAGATTTGAATGTAGCGGTTCTGATACGTTCGCCTGTCGTTTCTGTCGCTGTTGCGAGCCTCACGACTGCGGCTGTTATTACCGTTCGTGTCGGGGAGTAAACGTTTGGACTGGACAACCTGTCTCCCGTCTCCTGGTGTCTACGCACCCCCTCATTGGTGACCCGGAACGCCGATCTAAATAATCCTCCAAGCTAACGGTGATGCGGCGCCGGCAGGAGCTAACGGCTAACGTCTACGCCGCAGAGATTAAGTTGCCCGAGTTGTGGCGGCGCAGCCCCCGGCCGCGGGTCAACACATGGAAGCCCAGCTCCGACTGAGAGGACATTAAACATTGATATACACACGGAGATGCAGACAAGGTCTTTTTATTAGATTAAACACAATGTGTGTGAAGGCAGTGAGATGGACGGGACCAATAACATAAATATATGAATATGGTTTCTGGTTCTCTTAGCAGCCCAACGGTAACGCCATGAAGAGCGGCTCGCTGGTTTGTTTGTCATTGTGTTGTTGTCCTCTATCTATCTATCTATCTATCTATCTATCTATCTATCTATCTATCTATCTATCTATCTATCTATCTATCTATCTATCTATCTATCTATCTATCTATCTATCTATTCTCACACAGTATCTACTGTGATACTGTGTGTGTGTGTGTGTTTATCTATGTTTATCTACATGTATATCTCTATATATGAATTATATTAATTGTAATATTATACGTTATAATATCTATTATATTAATTTCTATACATTTCATATTTATAAAAGTCATATTCTTGTCTATAATTTTAATATATATACCATTCATAATAATATGAATATATATAATGTTATTATACATAATATTCATATTCCTATACAATATTGATATTGATAGATGTGTATAATGTTAATATATTTTATATTCATATTAATAATATTCCTATTCCTATATATATATAATACCAATGTGTACAATGTTTACATATATTATATTCATATTAATAATAAGGTATATCAAGTTAATATATATATATAACCACTGCCTTCGTGTATATATATATTAGATTCATATTAATGATATTCATAATTATATATAAATATAATATCAATGTTATGTTAATATAATGTTAATAATAGTAACGTTATACACATTGATATTATATATGAATATTATAGATATTAACCTATTATCTATATTATATTCATATATAATATCAATGTGTATAATGTTAATATCTATAATATTCATATATAATATCAATGTGTATGATGTTAATATCTCTAATATTCTTAATAATATCAATGTGTATGATGTTAATTGTCACGATGGCTATTCACCCTGCCTCCACTAGGGGGCAGCGTCAACCCGCATTTACATTCCCCACACCTGCAGCGCATGAGAATCAGCCGGCCTGTTTAAGTCTACCCACACACTCATGCTTTGACAGATTGTCCTGATGACACAGACTCTCCAGCGTACCCGGACTGAGAAGTACACACACACACACACACACACACACACACACACACACACACACACACACACACACACACACACACACACACACACACACACACACACACACACACACACACACACACACGCACACACACACACACACTGACAATTTGACAATTTGCTGTGCCTTTTCTGAGGAAGGCACAGCAAATAGTCAAAGACAGGTCTCACCCCAAAGACAGGTCTCACCCAAAGACAGGTCTCACCCAAAGACAGCTCTCACCCCAAAGACAGGTCTCACCCCAAAGACAGGTCTCACCCAAAGACAGGTCTCACCCAAAGACAGCTCTCACCCCAAAGACAGGTCTCACCCCAAAGACAGGTCTCACCCCAAAGACAGCTCTCACCCCAAAGACAGGTCTCACCCAAAGACAGCTCTCACCCCAAAGACAGGTCTCACCCAAAGACAGGTCTCACCCAAAGACAGCTCTCACCCCAAAGACAGGTCTCACCCCAAAGACAGGTCTCACCCAAAGACAGGTCTCACCCAAAGACAGGTCTCACCCAAAGACAGCTCTCACCCCAAAGACAGGTCTCACCCCAAAGACAGGTCTCACCCAAAGACAGGTCTCACCCAAAGACAGGTCTCACCCCAAAGACAGGTCTCACCCCAAAGACAGCTCTCACCCCAAAGACAGCTCTCACCCCAAAGACAGGTCTCACCCAAAGACAGGTCTCACCCCAAAGACAGCTTTCACCCCAAAGACAGGTCTCACCCAAAGACAGGTCTCACCCCAATGACACGTCTCACCCAAAGACAGCTCTCACCCCAAAGACAGGTCTCACCCCAAAGACAGGTCTCACCCAAAGACAGGTCTCACCCCAAAGACAGGTCTCACCCCAAAGACAGGTCTCACCCCAAAGACAGGTCTCACCCAAAGACAGGTCTCACCCCAAAGACAGCTCTCACCCAAAGACAGCTCTCACCCAAAGACAGGTCTCACCCAAAGACAGGTCTCACCCCAAAGACAGGTCTCACCCAAAGACAGGTCTCACCCCAAAGACACCTCTCACCCCAAAGACAGGTCTCACCCAAAGACAGCTCTCACCCCAAAGACAGGTCTCACCCCAAAGACAGGTCTCACCCCAAAGACAGCTCTCACCCAAAGACAGGTCTCACCCCAAAGACAGGTCTCACCCAAAGACAGGTCTCACCCCAAAGACAGGTCTCACCCAAAGACAGGTCTCACCCCAAAGACAGGTCTCACCCAAAGACAGGTCTCACCCCAACCATGGACTGTTGGCCCTCCTCCCCTCTGGGAGGCGCTACAGGAACCTCTGTTTCAAGTCTAGCAGCTGAGGAACAGCTTCTTCCCCTCAGCTGTCATCTCCCTGAACTCTGCTCTACGCCCCCCCCCCCCCTCTGACCTCTGTACCACGATGACAGCCCCCCCCCCCCTCTGACCTCTGTACCACGATGACAGCCCCCCCCCCTCTGACCTCTGTACCACGATGACAGCCCCCCCCCCCCTCTGACCTCTGTACCACGATGACAGCCCCCCCCCCTCTGAACTCTGTACCACGATGACAGCCCCCCCCCCCTCTGACCTCTGTACCACGATGACAGCCCCCCCCCCTCTGAACTCTGTACCACGATGACAGCCCCCCCCCCCTCTGACCTCTGTACCACGATGACAGCCCCCCCCCCTCTGAACTCTGTACCACGATGACAGCCCCCCCCCCCTCTGAACTCTGTACCACGATGACAGCCCCCCCCCCTCTGAACTCTGTACCACGATGACAGCCCCCCCCCCTCTGAACTCTGTACCACGATGACAGCCCCCCCCCCTCTGAACTCTGTACCACGATGACAGCCCCCCCCCCTCTGACCTCTGTACCACGATGACAGCCCCCCCCCCTCTGAACTCTGTACCACGATGACAGCCCCCCCCCCCTCTGAACTCTGTACCACGATGACAGCCCCCCCCCCCCTCTGACCTCTGTACCACGATGACAGCCCCCCCCTCCTCTGAACTCTGCTCCACTCTGCTGGTCCCAAGTAGGGCTGGGCGATACGGACCAAGAATCATATCCCGCTATTTTTAGGCTGCATGGCGATATACGATATATATCGGTATTTTATACGAATTCGGCTCATTGTTCAGTTTTAACTCAATGCCACATGTATGATGTCACAAGCACTTTGAATTTAAGACAACTCATATTCACAAGAATAACAGGCATCCTTAATTTCCCTCGGGATAAATCAAGTTATCTTGAATCTTGAATGTTGAATTCCCTTTCAGAACACATACAGCTGCACACTACATATTAACACCTAAATGAAAAGGTACATTGAAATAATCAAAATCCATCAAATAAATGGCCTATATTAAATCCATAGGCATCCCTCTGCTCCTACACTAAATGGCCTTGGTTATGTGGCTCCACTTGGAGCATTTCTTTCCATGAGGCTCAGCCCTGCTAAATGCAGCTTGTAAGGAGGCTGGTTTCAGAGGTCAGGGCAGTGAGGGCTTGGAGGCTGCAGCAGCTTCTACAGACGGCCTCGCTTTGCTCCTCATCTGAAGTCCCAAATGTCTCCAAATGATAGAACAGAGTTTGAGCTTGGCGTGATAATCTGACATTATATTTCATAATGCTTGGTCTGTGTATGATCACATGGTCATAGATTAGATTAAAATGTGTTGTGTTGGTTCAACACATGGAAGCCCAGCTCCAACTGAGAGGACATTAAACATTGATATACACACGGAGATGCAGACAAGGTCTTTTTATTAGATTATTTTTGAATTTGTGTAAACAAAATGTGTCTTAAGGCAATGAGATGGACGGGACCAATAACATAAATCTATCTATCTATCTATCTATCTATCTATCTATCTATCTATCTATCTATCTATCTATCTATCCTCACACAGTATATACTGTGATACTGTGTGTGTGTGTGTGTGTGTTTATCTATGTTTATCTATATGTATATGTGAATATCTATACTATTCATATGAATATGAATATATATAATGTTAATATACATAATATTCCTATTCCTATATATAATATTAATGTGTATAATGTTAATATATTTTATATTCATATTAATAATATTCCTATTCCTATATATATATATATATATATATATAATATCAATGTTATGTTAATATAATGTTAATAATAACATTATACACATTGATATTATATATGAATGTTATAGATATTAACCTAATATCGATAATATATTCATACATAATATCAATGTGTATGATGTTAATATCTATAATGTTCCTATTCCTATATATATATAACATAAATGTGTATGATGTTAATATCTATAATATTCATATTAATATCTTACGTAGAATTGGATAAAATAATCTATGATGTTAACATCTATAATATTCCTATTAATATCAATGTGTATAAAGTTAATATCTATAATATTCATATTACCGTATTGAGCCGATTATAAGACGACCTCTTTTTCAACTCATTTTTGGAAAAAAAAAATGTTTTATTTTTTTTGAAGACCAAATCTTTTTTTTTTATAAAGAAAATGATATTATTTGAAAATAATAATAACACACATCACACATTGTGTTCAAATGTGCCTAACTTGGCAAACAAAAACAAAACAGGCTAGATAGATTGCAATGAAACAGTAGTGCAATAGAACGGTAGGAGGAGGAGCCACTCTGTGGATCTCTGGCGCAGATGAACCTTGAATGGTTTGTTAACGACCACATCCAACACCTGCAGCTGGCTTGTCATTCCGCCCGGTATGATCACGAGGTCACCATTCAACTCTTTCACTTGCTTTTTGACTGGCTCAGTCAAGTGTCCACGGAAAGCATCCAGAATCAACATATTCCTCTTCTTTCTGAGTGCCCCACGCCGTCTGCCCCACACACCTTGAGCCAGTCCACCACAAGCTCCGTCTCCATCCAGCCCTTTGCCTGGGCACTACCATAATGCCAGCTGGCTGCCTCTTTAGGTACAGTCACTGCCTCTTCAGGTACAGTCACTGCCTCTTTAGGGACAGTCACTGCCTCTTTAGGTACAGTCACTGCCTCTTTAGGTACAGTCACTGCCTCTTTAGGTACAGTCACTGCCTCTTCAGGTACAGTCACTGCCTCTTTAAGTACAGTCACTGCCTCTTTAGGTACAGTCCCTGCCTCTTTAGGTACAGTCACTGCCTCTTTAGGTACAGTCACTGCCTCTTTAGGTACAGTCCCTGCCTCTTTAGGTACAGTCTTGTGTTTTAAAACCACGTACGGGGGAGTTTTGTCCCATCTGCGAGGCGCGTTAACATGACCGTTACTCGGCTCTTCTCGTTTCCAGTAGACTTCACAATCACTGCTTTGTCGCCTTTCTTCTGCCCAGTGACAGATGTTGGCATGTCTAAATAAACAGGCGTTATTCTTTTTTCAAGTTGGTCGCTGTGTCTCTCCATTTCTATCTCTCCAGGTAACTGTTTTTATGTACTGTTACTTTAAGACTTTGAGTTACTTTAAGTGTCGCGCGGTGTCTCGTTTGGCGCGATCTGTTGTTGCGCAATTACATGTGCAATTACGGTACATCGAAAAGTCTAAACCCCGATTATAAGACGACCTCTTTTTCAGATGTTTTTCTAGGAAAAAAACCCTGTTATATTCGGGTCAATACAGTAATATCAATGTGTATGATGTTAATATATATAATATTCCTATTCCTATATATATAACATAAATGTGTATGATGTTAATATATATAATATTCATATTCCCATATATATAACATAAATGTGTATGATGTTAATATCTATAATATTCATATTAATATCTTACATAGAATTGGATAAAATAATCTGCTAAATTACTGTAATGTAATGCTGTATGCTCCTTAATGACCTCTGAGCCCTACCTGCTCCTTAATGACCTCTGACCCCTACCTGCTCCTTAATGACCTCTGACCCCTACCTGCTCCTTAATGACCTCTGAGCCCTACCTGCTCCTTAATGACCTCTGACCCCTACCTGCTCCTTAATGACCTCGGAGCCCTATCTGCTCCTAATGACCTCTGACCCCTGACCCCTCTCTCTCTTGTGTGTGTGTCTGTGTGTATCACTAATATATGTATACCATTTATATATATATATATATATACAGTACATTGTTACTGTCTGTCTGGTTATCCGTCTGTCACATCAACCGACTGTTACACACAGCTGTTACCAATGGCACATTAGTTCCAGTTCTCCCTGTGTGTGTGAGTGGTAAATGGACATTTATAGAGCTCGTTGCTAACCAATGGTTACTCAAAGCTCTTTACAAGTCCTCACATTCACCATTCATCCACTCATTCAACCACCAACGGAGGAGTCAGCCATCAAGGAGACAGCCAGCAGGTCAGGAGCAGTTAGGGTTAGGGGGTCTTGATCAAGGACACCTCCACAGGTTTTGATAGGAGGAGGCGGGGATCGAACCAGCGACCTGCCGGTGGTGAGGAGACCGCTCTACCTCCTGAGCTCTACTGCCGCCCTGTGTGTGTGTGTGTGTGTGTGTGTGTGTGTGTGTGTGTGTGTGTGTGTGTGTGTGTGTGTGTGCGCGTGTGTATCTGTGCCTGCGTGTGTCTATGTGTGTGTGTGTGCACGTCTGTGTGTGTGCGTGTGTGTGCCTGCATGTGTGTGTGTGTGTGTGTGTGCTTATGCCTGCATGTGTCTCTGTGTGTGTGTGTTTATATGTTTATACGTGAGAATGG
>JANIIK010001336.1:0-69245 GCA_027704905.1 Muraenolepis orangiensis | reverse complement strand
TCTGCCGTGCTAATTGTCAGACTGAAGATCCTCTCCTTCTTACCCAGTAGATACGTTCTCCCACATTCCGTGGCTTGGACATCACTAGGCACCCTAAAGGTACCCTTATAAGGGCCTATAGGGACACCAGCCGATAACTGTAACATCTCAACACATCTCTATGACCTAGTGGGCCTTGGGCTTCACCAGAAGATTATGATGTAGCCATCTGCTGCTATGTATAGAGGACCATAAGACAGTGTTTAGATTATAATAAGGGTATAAACATACACTACACCATCTGCTGCTATGTATAGAGGACCATAAGACAGTGTTTAGATTATAATAAGGGTATAAACATACACTACACCATCTACTGCTATGTATAGAGGACCATAAGACAGTGTTTAGATTATAATAAGGGTATAAACATACACTACACCACCTACTGCTATGTATAGAGGACCATAAGACAGTGTTTAGATTATAATAAGGGTATAAACATACACTACACCACCTACTGCTATGTATAGAGGACCATAAGACAGTGTTTAGATTATAATAAGGGTATAAACATACACTACACCACCTACTGCTATGTATAGAGGACCATAAGACAGTGTTTAGATTATAATAAGGGTATAAACATACACTACACCATCTACTGCTATGTATAGAGGACCATAAGACAGTGTTTAGATTATAATAAGGGTATAAACATACACTACACCATCTACTGCTATGTATAGAGGACCATAAGACAGTGTTTAGATTATAATGAGGGTATAAACATACACTACAATATTGTTGCATATTTTTTGCCAACTTATTGTACTTTGTCCCTTACACTTTAGTCTGAATTATTGTACTTCTACCTGAGCTCTAGTTCAGTTATTGGAGACGTGTTAGAAATGAAATGCACTTTTGACTTCTGGTGACGAGTTGTTCTCTTTCCTTCCTTTGTTGAAACACACTATTGTAAGTCTCTTTGGATAAAAGCGTCTGCTAAATGACTGTAATGTCATGTAATGTGTAGGCCTCAGTAAGAACAGCTCTTTAGTCTCATGGAGAGTAGGAAGCAGCCTACAGTAGCACTTTCCACCTGTGAGGCGGAATACATGGCTCTGGCCTCAACTATACAAGAGTGTATATATCTAGAGCGGTTACTGGAGGGTATGGAGGATTACAAATAGACACAAACAGTAGAGTATGAGGACAACCAGGGAACCATCGCCCTAGAACCCTGTAGCAGACAGCGGTGTAAGCACGTGGACATAAAGTACCACTTCATTAGATCAACTGTAAGTGATGGGAAAGTACCTCTGGTGTCCTGCCCTACTGAAGAGATGGTGGCAGACATAATGACAACACCTCCAACTAAGATGAAACTGAAGACGTTTGCAGGAATGGTTTTTGGAGTTTAGTTTGTCTCTTTGTTGTTTTGTTGACATGTTTGGAGTAAAGCAACCTGAGTACAAGTGGGGTGTTGAGTGACAGGTCTACATATGTCCTCGGTTGTTACATGTATATAGATCGTGTCTCTTCTGTACCCAAGTTCACGGGGGGATGCGGTGTTGTTATTGTACCACTGTGAGGCACTGAAGCGTTAGGCGCTAAGTGAGGACGCAGGCTTGCGTGGTATGTTAATGAGGGGGTGTTCACCTGATGGTCAGATGGTGTGTGTGTTCTAAGTTAGCTCCACTGAGCAGAGCAAGATAAACCTTGACCAAGGGCTAAACAGTTCATCGTCTCCGTCCCAACGACTTCTCTCCCAGTGCAACGCATGAGGAAGAGCCGTCCTTAACATCAACACTTTATTAGAATGTTTTATCTGGTTATTAGAATGTTTTATCTGGTTATTAGAATGTTTTAGGCTGAGAAATGAGTGTGGGACAGAACCTGAACCAGTGGTCCTGCTACACATGGGTGTGGTTATCAATATATCAGTTGTCAGTTACCCAAACATCTTTAACGTACGGTTCAACAAACCTACCCTGAATAAACCTTTCATTAAGTCTTGTGTTGGCTCTCTTCTTCTGGGGCCGGTTGGTTGAAGGGTGTTTAACTCTTAACGAGTCGTTAAATCAGCTAATCAGTGGGTCACTTTTAATGCATGGTTAAATTTGGTTGTTCAAAGGGTATTTAGTGGTCAACATCTTCAGGCGATTAACCAGTGGTTAACTTTAACCACTGGCTGAAGGTGTATTAAACTATGATTAAGACATGTCTAGTGGTTCTTGTTTAGCTTTTACCCAACTTTTTGCTGCTCCACAACATGAATCAACATCGCTAGAGAAGATACCATCAAGAAAGACAACAATTAACATATATACAACACATACATCGAAATAATTATTACATTAAAAATATATATACATAATATATAATCTTCATATAAGAGGAGATACAGGAAGTCGTTTCAAGAATTATGGGTAAAAATACTTAATATTAATACTTAATTACTGTTTAACGACTGGTTAAGTAGTGATTAGTTAACCACTCGCCTAATCACCCTTTGAACAACCCACAGTTAACGAATGTTTAACTATTTTATTAGGACATTTAAGGACTGATTAAGACTTAACAACTGATTAGGACATTTAAGGACTGATTTAGACTTAACGACTGATTAGGACATTTAAGGACTGATTAAGACTTAACAACTGATTAGGACATTTAAGGACTGATTTAGACTTAACGACTGATTAGGACATTTAACGACTGATTAAGACTTAACGACTGATTCGGACATTTAAGGACTGATTAAGACTTAACGACTTATTCAAAAATTGAACAACTGAGGGGGAAACGACCCTTTGAACAACCGGCCCCTGGTCACTTACTGTGTGTGTGTGTGTGTGTGTGTGTGTGTGTGTGTGTGTGTGTGTGTGTGTGTGTGTGTGTGTGTGTGTGTGTGTGTGTGTGTGTGTGTATAACACTGTATATAACTGCTTGTATATAATATATATATATGATATTATTAGAGCTGCGTGGTGTTGTAATGCTCTAGTGTCGCCAGCAGGGGGCAGCAGAACACAGCGATATACAGATATTAAAATACCAGTAAGAACCGTGAAGGGATTGGGTCATCGATTAAGAGCAGAGGTCGCTGTGAACCTTTGAGATAAAGAACAATGAACACATGAATGAACAATTGACTAAGAGCTCAATATGTAAGTAAATAACTAAATAATGAAACTGTTGCATGTGTTGAACGTTCCTGACCTGCTCCCAGACCGTAGTGGAGGAATACAGGGGATATTGATCCAGGGCCCAAGCACAGGCTTCAGGTTCAATAACCACTTAATGAACACACAGGCAGGGTTTACTAACCAGAGGGTTGATTGATTGATAACTTATTCTAGACAGATGTACATTGATACTACTCCCGTTCACTTCCAGACACACACAGACGCTCGCTCCTTCACCTCGCGCTCCCACACACACACTCCACGCCCCCTCTCGCTCCCTCCCGCTCCCTCACCTCCTCATCTCTTCACCTCCTCACCTCCTCACCTCCCCCACATCCTCACCTCCTCATCTCTTCACCTCCCTACCTCCTCACCTCCCCTATCTCTTCACCTCCCTCACGTCCTTAGCTCCCCTACCTCACACAAACACACACACATATTTATAAACATACACACACACACACACAGACATACTCAAACATATAGAAATACACACACAGACATAAAAATACACACATCTTAAAATACACACACACACACACACACATGAGTTAGCAGCAGGGATCCTGGTTGATCTTCTGGTCATCAATACAAGTGGTCCATGGGAACAGATACTGATGGTCCCTTGGTATGAAGCTGTCTGATAAATGTTTAATACATCTTAAGATTTTTAATTCCTCTACCTCGGGTCGTGAGAGGGACAGTGGAGACTCAGTGACCTGAGGCCAACGTACTTATTTTTATTTTTTATTTTTGGTCAACGCACTGCAATCATCTCATTGTACTTTGCACTGCAAATTATATTTCAAATCCGAATTCACTTTTTCACTTTTCACATGTCACTTTTCAGTTGAGTTATTTATTAATATATTATTACTGCCAATTTGCACTATACGTATTGTTGTGTATTGTATATACCTACGTATTACTGTTATAATACTGTAAATTATCTTCATTTATCAATACATTTAGACTTCATTTAGAATTATTTTAACTATTTTTGTTATAATAGTTTTATTTTAGTTAGTTGTTGTTTTGTTTTTTAGCTTAGGTATTAGTATTTTTGTGTGTGCATTTATTCCCCCTGTGTCAACTGTTGCACCTTAATTTCCCTCGGGATTAATAAAGTTTTCTGAATCTGAATCTGAATGAATTAAGATATGAGGCTGCTTATCAAAGTCATGTTTTATTAATATCTGTTATTGCACCACTAGGGGTGTGGTGGTGTAGGTGTTTGGACAGGTGCTCAACACACACACACACACACACACACACACACACACACACACATACACACACACACTCATCTCTAGGAGGAGAGAGGTGGTGAGGGAGGGAGGGAGGAGGAGAAGGAGGAGGAGAAAGAGGAAGAGAAGTGGGAGGGAGGAGTAGGGAGGGAGGGAGGAGGAGGATAGAGGGAGGTGGGAGAGAAGAGAGGAGAGAGAGAAGTAGGGAGGGAGGGAGGGAGGAGGATAGAGGGAGGTGGGGAGAGAAGAGAAGGAGAGAGAGAAGTAGGGAGGGAGGGAGGAGGACCCAACGCTCTAACAGACACACACTCACACAATCACACACACACACACACACACACACATATCTCTCTCTAACAGACACACACTCACACACACACACACACACACACACACACACACACACACACACACACACACACACACACACACACACACACACACACACACACACACACACACACACACACACACACACACACACACTGCAGGAGGGAATGGGGAGGAAGCATTCTGTTGAACTGGTTTAAAATGGCTCATAAAACCTGTTGAATCTTGAAGTGACCAGAAGAAGAGAGCCAACCCAAGACTTAATGAAGGGTTGATCCAAGGTTTGATGAAGCGTATTCATCCTGTCACCACGGTGACTGAATGACTCAGAGACTCACTTGTTGTCCCAAGGGAGACTCTGAGTCCCAACACGCCGCCTCACTGAGGCTTGACTTTCAACACAGTTCTGGGGAGCTGGAGTTTGTCTTTGGGTGAGGAGGAGAGATGTGGGGGAGGGAGGAGAAGGAGGGAGGAGGATAGAGGGAGGGTGGGAGAGGGAGGAGGAGGGAGAGAGGTGGGGAGGGAGGAGAAGGAGGGAGGAGGATAGAGGGAGGGAGAGGGAGGAGGAGGGAGAGAGGTGGGGAGGGAGGAGGATAGAGGGAGGGAGGGAGAGGGAGGAGGAGGGAGAGAGGTAGGGAGGGAGGGTGGGAGGAGGAGGTTTGAGAGGTTGGGAGGTGGAGGGAGGAAGATAGAGGGAGAGAGGGAGAGGGAGAAGGAGGAAGAGAGGTGGGGAGGGAGGGAGGAGGAGGAGAAGGGAGAGAGGTGGGGAGGAAGGGAGGGAGGAGGACAAGGAGGGAGGGAGGTGGTGAAGGAGGGAGGATGACAAGGAGGGAGAGAGGTGGGCAGGGAGGAAGGAGGATAGAGGGAGGGAGGGAGAGGGAGGAGGAGGAAGAAAGATTTGGGTGAGGGAGGAGAAGGAGGGAGGAGGATAGAGGGAGGGAGGGAGGAGGAGGAAGAGAGGTGGTGAAGGAGGGAGGGAGGAGGAGAAGGAGGGAGAGAGGTGGGAGGGAGGGAGGAGGATAGAGGGAGGGAGAGGGAGGAGGAGGAAGAAAGATTTGGGTGAGGGAGGAAAAGGAGTGAGGAGGATAGAGTGAGGGAGGGAGAGTGAGAAGGAGAAGAATGGAGGAGGATAGAGGGGGGGAGGGAGAGGGGGGATGAGGAGGAAGGAGGAGGAGAAAGAGGAATAGAAGTGGGGAGGGAGGGAGGAGAAGGAGGGAGAGAGGTGGTGAGGGAGAGAGGGAGGGAGGGAGGGAGGAGGACCCAACGCTAACCCAAACGAAGGCTAACCCAGCGTGTCCATCTCCTCACCATGGGGGGAGGAGATGAGGAGTGAGAGGGAGGGCAGGGGGAGGGGAGGGAAGGGGGGGGGCTTTATTGTTTGTTCTGCTGACGGGTTTTGATTTCTGTAGGCCTCTTCATGAACCTGATGAGACGCTAACAGAGAAGCTAAAAAGACGCTAACAGAGACGCTAACAGAGAAGCTAACAGAGACGCTAACATAGAAGCTAACAGAGACGCTAACAGAGAAGCTAACAGAGACGCTAACAGTGACGCTAACAGTGATGCCAACAGAGACGCTAACAGAGAAGCTAACAGAGAAGCTATCAGAGAAGCTAACAGAGATGCTAACAGAGAAGCTAACTAAGACGCTAACAGTGACGCTAACAGAGAAGCTAACAGAGAAGCTATCAGAGAAGCTAACAGAGATGCTAACAGAGAAGCTAACAGAGACGCTAATAGTGACGCTAACAGAGATGGTAACAGAGACGCTAACAGGGGGGGAGGGCACTCTGGGTTTGTTGAGGATGGATTCCAGTCCAGTTCATCACATCTTGTCATCCGTGGCTTTTGACCCCATGACTGAGAGTGGGGATTCTCAACCGTCGGTAGATTGCTGAACAAGGGCGTATAGCATATAACAATGCATATTTTATTACATTGATTTATATACATATATATGCTCTTTTTCTGTGCTGATATATTGAATTTTATGAATTGCATTTTTATATATTTAACTTTATACAGTTTTGTACTTTTTGTTTTTTTATAACTATTGCTGTCTGTCGTCGGACATAAGATTTTCCCTCACTGCTTATTCTTGTGTAAACTGTGACAATAAACCTGACTTGACTTGACTTGAGATTCCTGTGTGTTGTTGGGCACCACAGTCTGACATGGCATGAAGCCAGCTAGCACGGTTTAGACTTGTCTGTCAATGCTGTTTGTGAGTGTGTTTGTTCAATGGCAGACAGCGCTCTACTGGCAGAGCTCATCACCCTAGGGGGCCCTGGGGCCATTCCTTTGTGCCAACACGGCCCAAGACCTACATGCATCAACGTGTGTGTGTGTGTGTGTGTGTGTGTGTGTGTGTGTGTGTGTGTGTGTGTGTGGTGGGTGGGTGGGTGTGTGCCTGCCTGCCTGCCTGCCTGTAAAGGGTGGAACCCAAAACAAACCAGGAAACAACACAAGAAGAATCCAACCCAACAACCCTGTCTATTATAGAATTTTAACCCTTTATAAACATGATAACCCTTTACATTATAGATCTATAACCCATTATAAACATGATAACCCTGTCTATTATATAACTACTACCATTATAAACATGATAACCCTTTATCTTATAAACATGAAAACCCTGTCTATTTTAGAACTATAACACATTATACACATGATAACCCTGTCTATTATATAACTACTACCCATTATAAACATAACCCTGTCTATTATAGAACTATAACCCATTATAAACATGATAACCTTGTCTTAAATAGAAACATAACCCACTAAAAATCATGTCATCACATTTATTATACTGTTTATGGTCAGTTTTCTACTCAATATTTGAATTCTATAAAATAAACATAATAATACAGTTTCAGTCATGAACCTTTTGATGATAATCAATAGTCTAAATGTGTTAAAGTCTGTGCTTCAAATGGACTAAAAGTATCGTCAGAGACGGTGTGTGTCTGAGCTTCTAGTCATCAGAGCTCTCTGTCTATGGTTCATATTTTAATAAAGTTATTATTGTGTATGACTGAGTGAAGTCCTGGAACAACAGCCTAGAAGAGGTTGAAGTGGACCAACTGGTTGGTTCACTATATCTTACTTCCTTGATACCGCCCTGACCTTCAAAGAACAGAACAACAATCCTTGTCCCCGTAGCTCAGTGTCATCAGTAGGGGTCGATGGTAGCCGATGACATTGCCTCACAACAGCTTTAGCAGCTTTAAAACGCCCTGAGAAACATTTAATACCTAAAGACCTTCAGGCCTAAAAACCTTTTGATTTAGGAAGGCCTTTTTATGTTAATATTAGTGCTCACTATTTTCAGTAATTGTATTGTGTATGTTTGCTATGTTTTTAACTTTGAAGCACTCTGATATGCTCTTTCAAATGAAAAGTGCAATATAAATAAAATGATTATCATAATCCTAATCATTATTATTATTATTAAAGTACTTTCCCCGGGTGGCGTGACATAGAGTCTTCCTGAGTGTCCTGACCAGACGTGTAGCGGACTGTGTAGCTGGAAGGCTGGAGACGTAGACTCAACCTTCTATTAGAGCGGGTGGCTTGGACTTGGGGTTCATGGAAGTCCATTCCAAAGGTTGCTGATCACTAACAAGGGTGAAAGGTGCTCCGTAAATGTACATGTGAAAATGTTCACAGCCCCACACAATGGAAAGAGCCTCAGGTTCTGTTTGTGAGTGTGTTTGTTCAATGGCAGACAGCGCTCTACTGGCAGAGCTCATCACCCTAGGGGCCTGGGCCATTCCTTTGTGCCAACACGGCCCCCAGACCTACATGCATCAACTGTGTGTGTGTGTGTTTGTGTGTGTGTGTGCGTGTGTGTGTGTGTGCCTGCCTGTCTGTAAAGGGTGGAACCCAAAACAAACCAGGAAACAACACAAGAAGAATCCAAAACAACAAGACTGAACCATTTCAGAGAGATGAGGAGACAACAGGAAGGTGACGAGGGTTAGAGAGGAGAAGAAGTATCCTGATCACCCAGAGAGATTTGACTCCTGTCCCCAGGTGTTGTGTAGAGAGGGTCTGACTGACCGCTGTTACTGGGAGGTGGAGAGGAAAGGACGTGTTGCTATAGGAGTGACATACAGAGGAATCACTAGGAGAGGACGGGGTGAAGACAGCTGGCTTGGAGGAAACAACAAGTCCACGGGGGTTATGGTTCCTCAGTGTCTCTGTGTCCGTTGTAGCAACACACAAACACACACATGGAAACACACATACCAAACACACACACACACACATATTTATATGGACACACACACACATTCAAACACACATACACACACTGTTGTGGAAAAGGGCGTGGCTAAGCGGTGTGCTGGTCACGAGGAAGAAGGAGCGGCCAACCTCCCTCTCCTCCTCACCTCCTCACATCCCCCACCTCCTCACCTACTCACCTCCACACCTCCATCACCGCCTCACCTCCCTAACCTCCCCCACCTCCTCACCTTCCCCACCTCCTCACCTCCTCATCTCCACACCTTCCTCACCTCCTCACCTCCTCACCTCCTCACCTCCCCCACCTCTCTCACCTCCTAACCTCCCCCACCTCCTCACCTCCCCCACCTCCTCACCTCCCCCACCTCTCTCACCTCCTAACCTCCCCCACCTCCTCACCTCCCCCACCTCCTCACCTCCCCCACTTCCCTCACCTCCTAACCTCCCCCACCTCCTCACCTTCCCCACCTCCTCACCTCCTCATCTCCACACCTCCTCACCTCCTCACCTCCCCCACCTCCTCACCTCCCCACCTCTCTCACTCCTAACCTCCCCCACCTCCTCACCTCCCCCACCTCCCTCACCTCCTAACCTCCCCCACCTCCTCACCTCCTCACCTCCTCACCTCTCTAACCTCCCCCATCTCCTCACCTCCCCCAACTCCTCACCTCCTCATCTCCTCACCTCCCTAACCTCTCCCACCACCCCACCTCCCCCACCTCCTCACCTCCTCATCTCCCCTACCTCCCCCACCTCCTCACCTCCCCCACCTCCTCACCTCCCCCACCTCCTCACCTCCTTATCTCCTCACCTCCCTCACCTCCTCATCTACTCACCTCCTCACCTCCCTTACATCCCCCACCAGCCCACCTCCTCACCTCCTTATCTCCTCACCTCCCTCACCTCCTCATCTACCCACCTCCTCACCTCACTAACCTCCCCCACTTCCTCACCTCCTCACCTCCCTAACCTCCCCCACCTCCTCACCTCCCCCAGCTCCTCACCTCCTCACCTCCCTCATCTCCCCCACCGCCTGACCTCCTCACCTCCCCCACCTCCTCACCTCCCCCACCTCCTCACCTCCAAACCTCCCTAACCTCCTCCACCTAAATAAAAAGATAAATTACTACTAAAGTCATGTTTTATTAATATCTGTTATTGCACCACTAGGGGGCGCTGAATCCACCACCTTCTGGCCAACATGATTAGGGTAAAGGAGACACAGGTGTGTGTGGTGTAGGTGTTTGGACTGGTGCTCAACACACACACACTCACACACACACACACACACACACACACACACACACACACACACTGCAGGAGGGAATGGGGAGGAAGCATTCTGTTGAACTGGTTTAAAATGGCTCATAAAACATGTTGAACCTTGAAGTGACCAGAAGAAGAGAGCCAACCCAAGACTTAATGAAGGGTTGATCCAAAGTTTGATGAAGCGTATTCATCCTGTCACCACGGTGACTGAATGACTCAGAGACTCACTTGTTGTCCCAAGGGAGACTCTGAGTCCCAACCCGCCGCCTCACTGAGGCTTGACTTTCAACACAGTTCTGGGGAGCTGGAGTTTGTCTTTGGGTGAGGAGGAGAGATGTGGGGGAGGGAGGAGAAGGAGGGAGGAGGATAGAGGGAGGGAGGGAGAGGGAGGAGAAGGAGGGAGAGGGGTGGTGAGGGAAGGAGAAGGAGGGAGGAGGAGAGAGGGAGGGAGAGGGAGGAGGAGGAGGGAAAGAGATGGTGAGGGAAGGAGAAGGAGGGAGGAGGAGAGAGGGAGGGAGGGAGAGGGAGGAGGAGGGAGAGAGGTGGTGAGGGAAGGAGGGAGGAGGACAGGGAGGGAGAGAGATGGGGAGGGAGGGAGGAGGATAGAGGGAGGGAGGGAGAGGGAGGAGGAGGAAGAAAGATTCAACTTGTTTAGGAAGCGGTCGTCAGTGGGACTGAACTGAGCTCCGTCTGAAGTGGCTGAGCTGAGCACAAAGACACAAAGAAGAACCTTTAGCTCGTTGGAAATGAAACAAACAAACATCAAACCAAGTGAAGTGTTGTTAGTGGAGGACGAGTCGTGAGGAGGTCCTGTAGGGCCCTCCTGTCTGGGATGGAGAGGGAGTGAAGCAACGCACGAGGTGGAGGCAGCTCCTCTCTTTGTGGAGACTAAGGAAACAAGCCTTATAAACTAAACGGTGGACAGCGTTATAAGGTGAGTAGTGAGTGTTGACCAAGGGGTTAAAGAGTATGTCTCTAAACTTGTTATGCACCAGGGAGCCGGTTCAAACTGGAACACTTTGGTGATTTATTTTAAAAGACGTGATGTGTGTGTGTGTGTGTGTGTGTGTGCGTGTGTGTGTGTGTGTTGTTGTGTTCAAAACTATATAAAACAAATCTATATAAGTTGTCTATATCCCCGTCGAGCGCCCATAGGGCTGTGCGCACTACAGGAGCCGGATTACGTTCGACGCAGAAGCGGTATTTAAACAAACTATATTTATTTAGCCAATGATTATCCTGATACAATGTTTGCTCAATACTGAATCAACATACAAAACTAACAAACCCCGAGTTGAGATCCCCTCCTTAGTCTCACGCAATGTTATATACGACTGTCATGGCGCCTCCCTCACCAAACTGGTTCATTCTGGAACGTTCCAGTACGCCCGTGCTGTCTCACGTGACTTGGCCTCGTGCAGTTCTCAGTAAACCTCTCAATAATTCTCCCTTTGTCTGAACATTCTGGTTATTACATTTCATCACATTCTGAGTTCATTGTCTGGTACGTTTTCAACTGTTAATGAAAATGTTTGGTTTATTTTATCTCACTGTGTGTGTGTGTGTGTGTGTGTGTGTGTGTGTGTGTGTGTGTGTGTGTGTGTGTGTGTGTGTGTGTGTGTGTGTGTGTGTGTGTGTGTGTGTGTGTGTGTGTGTGTGTGAGTGTGTGTGTGTGTGTGTGTGAGAGACATCAGTGGTGTATTCACGCCCCCTAGTGGTGCAATAACAGATATTAATAAAACATGGCTTTGATAAGCAGCCTCATATCTTAAGATGTATTAATCATTTATCACACAGCTTCATACAAAGATACTGACAGTGAATGTGATTAAGTAGCAGGTAGGGGTCAGAGGTCATTCAGGAGCAGGTAGGGGTCAGAGGTCATTAAGGAGCAGGAAGGGGTCAGGGGTCTTTAAGGAGCAGGAAAGGGTCAGGGGTGATTAAAAAGCAGGTAGGGGTCAGAGGTCATTAAATAACAGATAAGGGTTAGATGTCATTAAGGAGCAGGTAGGGGTCAGAGGTCATTAAGGACCTTTACCTCGGTAACCCCAAATCCTGATTATAATCCTCAGCGTTAACCTGACTAAACCCACATCCTGCTTGGTAGTATAGTCCTCAGGGTTAACCTGAAGTGACTCACTAACCCCACATCCTGCTTGGTAGTATAGTCCTCAGGGTTAACCTGAAGTGACTCACTAACCCCACATCCTGCTTGGTAGTATAGTCCTCAGGGTTAACCTGAAGTGACTCACTAACCCCACATCCTGCTTGGTAGTATAGTCCTCAGGGTTAACCTGAAGTGACTCACTAACCCCACATCCTGCTTGGTAGTATAGTCCTCAGGGTTAACCTGAAGTGACTCACTAACCCCACATCCTGCTTGGTAGTATAGTCCTCAGGGTTAACCTGAAGTGACTCACTAACCCCACATCCTGCTTGGTAGTATAGTCCTCAGGGTTAACCTGAAGTGACTCACTAACCCCACATCCTGCTTGGTAGTATAGTCCTCAGGGTTAACCTGAAGTGACTCACTAACCCCACATCCTGCTTGGTAGTATAGTCCTCAGGGTTAACCTGAAGTGACTCACTAACCCCACATCCTGCTTGGTAGTATAGTCCTCAGGGTTAACCTGAAGTGACTCACTAACCCCACATCCTGCTTGGTAGTATAGTCCTCAGGGTTAACCTGAAGTGACTCACTAACCCCACATCCTGCTTGGTAGTATAGTCCTCAGGGTTAACCTGAAGTGACTCACTAACCCCACATCCTGCTTGGTAGTATAGTCCTCAGGGTTAACCTGAAGTGACTCACTAACCCCACATCCTGCTTGGTAGTATAGTCCTCAGGGTTAACCTGAAGTGACTCACTAACCCCACATCCTGCTTGGTAGTATAGTCCTCAGGGTTAACCTGAAGTGACTCACTAACCCCACATCCTGCTTGGTAGTATAGTCCTCAGGGTTAACCTGAAGTGACTCACTAACCCCACATCCTGCTTGGTAGTATAGTCCTCAGGGTTAACCTGAAGTGACTCACTAACCCCACATCCTGCTTGGTAGTATAGTCCTCAGGGTTAACCTGAAGTGACTCACTAACCCCACATCCTGCTTGGTAGTATAGTCCTCAGGGTTAACCTGAAGTGACTCACTAACCCCACATCCTGCTTGGTAGTATAGTCCTCAGGGTTAACCTGAAGTGACTCACTAACCCCACATCCTGCTTGGTAGTATAGTCCTCAGGGTTAACCTGAAGTGACTCACTAACCCCACATCCTGCTTGGTAGTATAGTCCTCAGGGTTAACCTGAAGTGACTCACTAACCCCACATCCTGCTTGGTAGTATAGTCCTCAGGGAAGCAGCATGTGAGGCTCACAGCAGGAGTCACCGTGATAACTGAACTGAGATCAGTCTCAGCTTGGTATCTGAAACTGAAGATTCTGCTACTCCCTGAATTCTGTCTTAACATCTCCGGTTAACCTGCAAATCCAGCTTCTTGAAATCGGCTGGGGTCTCCGGTCTGCTATGAATGAGGAGAGAGAGGAGGGGGATCCTACCTCTAAAAGCTCTCTGTCTGGGGAACATGGCCGCCAGAGCAGAGCTAACAGGTGAGAAGAGGATCTCTAAGTGTCTGTGACTGTGGTCCATCTCAGAGCTCAGCAGTGATTAGATTAGATTAGACTAGATTAGATTAGATTAGATTAAATTAGATTCGATTAAATTAGATTCAAATGTATTGTCATTGTACAGCACAAGTGCAGTACAGCAAAAATAATGTAGCATCTAACCAGAGTGCACATGTTGCAGTAAAGTGCAGGTGATATAGTTTACAGGGTTAGGGTTACATTTACAGTTACAGGTTAAAGACAGTCTAGGTATAGATGTGATATGATCATAATAATAGGTATATGAATATACAGGTAAGAGAGACTTTAACAGCTAGTGATCAGGGGTATGCAGTTATTGAAAGCAGGATAAATACTGTATATATAAATGTAAATGTATATAAGTGAGCATATATAAATGTATGGCAAGTATAAATGTATATGTATATACAGGAGTAGGAGCAGTTCTATCAACAGATTTAAATATATATTGCGGGTAAAGTAAACTTTATTACTAAGGTATCTTAGTAATAATAAACATGTAAACTATAGAGAGGGAGGAAGTTGTGATACAGTTTTTACAGTTAGTCAAAGACATTGGTGGTGATTTATTATTATAGGTGTTGAGCAGAGGGGGGGCAGAGGGGGGGGCAGAGGGGGGGGGCAGAGGGGGTGGGGGCAGCAGGGGGGGGCAGCAGAGGGGGGGGCAGCAGAGGGGAGGGGCAGCAGAGGGGAGGGGCAGCAGAGGGGGGGGGACAGCAGGGGGGGGGCAGCAGAGGGGGGGGGCAGCAGAGGGGGGGGCAGCAGAGGGGGGGGCAGCAGAGGGGGGGGCAGCAGAGGGGGGGGGCAGCAGGGGGGGGGCAGCAGATGGGGGGACAGCAGAGGGGGGGGGGCAGCAGAGGGGGGGGCAGCAGAGGGGGGGGGGCAGCAGAGGGGGGGGCAGCAGAGGGGGGGGCAGCAGAGGGGGGGGCAGCAGAGGGGGGGGGCAGCAGAGGGGGGGGCAGCAGAGGGGGGGGGCAGCAGGGGGGGGGCAGCAGATGGGGGGACAGCAGAGGGGGGGGGGCAGCAGAGGGGGGGGCAGCAGAGGGGGGGGGCAGCAGAGGGGGGGGCAGCAGAGGGGGGGGGCAGCAGGGGGGGGGCAGCAGAGGAGGTGGGGGCAGCAGAGGGGGGGGCAGCAGAGGGGGTGGGGGCAGCAGAGGGGGGCAGCAGAGGGGGGGGGGGGCTGTCATGGTGGAGCAGAGTTCAGGGAGATGACAGCTGAGGGGAATGCGTGTAAAAGCTGTGTGTGTTGTTTTGAAGCTCAGAGCAGAAGGAGAGAGCAGACTCCCCTGGACCCAGCTGTGTCTCCATGAAGAGTGACTGGTCTATGGATGAGCCTTTAAACTTTAAAGATGGGAATCAGTCTATTGAGAAGAGGTGAGGATTTATTAGATTATAACAATTCAGCATCTATTGAACATCCATAAATCCTGGCTCTTGTTGTTCTAGAAGGATACAGGAGAGAGCAGACTCCCCTGGACCCAGCTGTGACTCCATGAAGAGTGACCGGGCTATGAATCATCCTACTCAGTTTAAAGATGGACGCCCCTTCAGAGAGGAGAGGTAGGAGTGTCAAACAGACGGTTTTTGATCAAAACTAAAAACATTGTCCTGTTTCGTACTGCTTCTGCTTCCTTTATTTGTGTGTGTGTGTGTGTGTGTGTGTGTGTGTGTGTGTGTGTGTGTGTGAATAAGTGTAGGTTCAGTTTATAAACTTCATATTTATTCACACTTGCACTCAATGACTGTCTTCCACCGGTGGTCTCATGTAAAACACACTGTCATCTCTTTCTCCACCTCTAGAGGGAGCCCTGACTCACACACTGTCATCTCTTTATCCACCTCTAGAGGGAGCCCTGACTCACACACAGTCATCTCTTTCTCCACCTCTAGAGGGAGCCCTGACTCACACACTGTCATCTCTTTCTCCACCTCTAGAGGGAGCCCTGACTCACACACTGTCATCTCTTTCTCCACCTCTAGAGGGAGCCCTGACTCACACACTGTCATCTCTTTCTTTACCTCTAGGAGATCTCACACTTTTTACAGGGGAAAATAATTCCAAGGACCCCCTCAAAATTGTGAAACACACTAAACATACGCTAACTACCTTTAGTTCTCTTAGATGCCATTGGAACTATCTGTATTCTAAACATGTTCTACCCAAAGCCCGTTTCATAGTAACATAAACACATTTCTGTTTGAATCATGTTAATACCACTTATATGCTTTTAATATAATTTATAAAACATAGAAGAGACTCTTTTTTTTTAAACACTGAAGAGACTCTTATTTTAAAAACATAGAAGAGACTCTTATTTTGAAAACATAGAAGAGACTCCTATTTTGATAACACAGAAGAGACTCAAATTTTAAAAACATAGAATAAACTCTTATTTTTAAAACATACAATATACTCTTATTTTGAAAAAATAGAAGAGACTCTTTTTTTGAGACTCACACAGAGACTTGTTTAAAATATTTATACATCTCTAAAAGCTCTCTGTGTGGGGAACATGGCCGCCAGAGCAGAGCTAACAGGTGAGAAGAGGATCTCTAAGTGTCTGTGACTGTGGTCCATCTCAGAGCTCAGCAGTGATGTATCAGGACACCATCGCTAGTGTCAGTAAAAGCTGTGTGTGTGTTGTGTTGAAGACCAGAGCAGAAGGAGAGAGCAGACTCCCCTGGACCCAGCTGTGTCTACATCAAGAGTGACCAGTCTATGGATGTTCCTGTTAACTTTAAAGATGGGAATCAGTCTATTAAGAAGAGGTGAGGGTTGATCAGATTATAACAGTTTAGCATCTATTGAACATCCTTAAATCCTGGCTCTTGTTGTTCTAGAAGGATACAGGAGAGAGCAGACTCCCCTGGACCCAGCTGTGTCTCCATGAAGAGTGACCGGTCTATGGGTATTCCTTATAACTTTAAAGATGAGGATCAGTCTATTAAGAAGAGGTGAGGAGTCATCTGAGATTATTAATATACAGTATCTATTGAACATCCATAGATAGAGAGGAGAGGGAGGAGTTTCAAACAGGTGATGAAAACTGACCACTTAGTTTCTACCAGACTCTGCTGATACTAATGTTTTGACCTCAGGAGAAATAATAAGTGTGTGTGTGTGTGTGTGTGTGTGTGTGTGTGTGTGTGTGTGTGTGTGTTCTCCGCAGTCGACACCAGGAGAGGTCAAAGGTTACCAGTGCTCTGTCTGTACAGCAGCATCAAACAGAGCTGATCAAGGTTTGTAAAAGTCCAACAAGACATTAGCCTTCAGCTCTACATGAACATTAAAAAGCATCTCTTGTGGTGCTCAGAGTCTCCAGGCTTCCCTCTTTAGACCAGACGTGAATCAAGGACAGATGCTTCTGATGTCCTCAGCTCACAGGAAAGTTCTCATTCATGTTCTGTTCCAGAGGGCTGAGGAGAATGCACACGCTTTTCTAGACCAGGAGCTGAAGAAGCTCTGGAGGGTTCTCTTCCCACATGACCCACAAGGCTCAGAGAGTCAGAGGGAGGAGGAGGAGGAGGAGGAGGAGGAGGAGGAGGAGGAGGAGGATGGGAAGAACGAGGAGCAGAGGAGGCGCGCCATAGAGGGAGTGACAGACATCACACTGCTCTGCCTAATGGAGATGAACCAGGAGGAACTGGCCGACACACTGAGGAGTGGTAAGAGACTCTTATTTAGAAAACATAGAAGAGACTCTTATTTAGAAAACATAGAAGAGACTCTTATTTAGAAAACATAGAAGAGACTCTTATTTAGAAAACATAGAAGAGACTCTTATTTAGAAAACATAGAAGAGACTCTTATTTAGAATACATAGAAGACTCTTATTTAGAAAACATAGAAGAGACTCTTATTTAGAAAACATAGAAGAGACTCTTATTTAGAAAACATAGAAGAGACTCTTATTTAGAACACATAGAAGAGACTCTTATTTAGAAAACATAGAAGAGACTCTTATTTAGAAAACATAGAAGAGACTCTTATTTTGAAAACATAGAAGAGACTCTTATTTTGAAAACATAGAGGAGACTCTTATTTAGAAAACATAGAAGAGACTCTTATTTTGAAAACATAGAAGACACTCTTATTTAGAAAACATGGAAGAGACTCTAATTTTGAAAACATAGAAGAGACTCTTATTTTGAAAACATAGAAGAGACACTAATTTTGAAAACATAGAAGAGACTCTTATTTTGAAAACATAGAAGATACTCTTATTTTGAAAACATAGAAGATACTCTTATTTTGAAAACATAGAAGAGACTCTTATTTTGAAAACATAGAAGATACTCTTATTTTGAAAACATAGAAGAGACTCTTATTTTGAAAACATAGAAGAGACTTTTATTTAGAAAACATATAGACTCTTATTTAGAACACATAGAAGAGACTCTTATTTAGAAAACATAGATAATCTTATTTAGAAAACAGAAGAGACTCAAACAGAGACTTGTTTAAAATATTCTACATTTCTATCTTTTCCAGTCAAATGGTTTGATCCAGATGTGTAGGGTTAATGTGAGGCTTTCAGGTTGAGTGGTTTAATCCAAGGGCAGATATGTAGGGTTATTGTAGGGGCTTTCAGCTTTAGTGGTTTAATCCAGATATTTAGGGTTATTGTTATATATTATATATATATATATATTATATATTAATGTAGGTCTATTAGGTTAAAGAATGTTACACAATATACTGCAGATCAACAGCCTATCAACATACCTGAAGAGATGCAACACAATCTTTTTATATCAGCATATCAAGTCAGTAATAGTAATAGTATAGTAATAGTTAACAATAATGTATTATAGTACTGTCATTACACCAATCATATTGTTGTGTCAATATCACTTATAAGACCTGTCTTCTGGGTTCTCTCATTTAGGAACTACTGCAGTCCAGTGCCAACATAACATCAAGTCTCATCTGATGCAGAAGTTCAGGCGTGTGTTTGAGGGAATCGCTAAAGCAGGACAGTCAACAGATCTGAATGACTTCTACACAGAGCTCTTCATCACAGAGGGAGTCAGTGGAGAGGTCAACAAGGAACATGAGGTCAGCCTGATTGAAACGGCTTCCAGGAAACCAGCCAAGGAGGAAACACCAATCAAACTTGAAGACATCTTTAAACCCTTATCTGGACAAGATCAACCAAGCAGAACCATAATGACAACTGGAGTGGCGGGCATTGGTAAAACCATCTTAACACACAAGTTCACTCTGGACTGGGCTGAAGGCAAAGCCAACCATGACATCCACTTCACGCTTCCCTTCACTTTCAGAGAGCTGAATTTACTGAAAGAGAAAGAGTTTAGCTTGATGGAACTTCTCCATCACTTCTTTATTCAAACCAAAGGAATCCGCAGATACGACCTGTTCAAAGTTGTCTTCATCTTGGACGGTCTGGATGAGTGTCGACTGCCTCTGGACTTCCAGAAGAATCCGATCTGGACCGATGTCACAAAGTCGACCTCGGTGGACATACTGCTGACAAACCTCATCAGGGGCGACCTGCTTCCCTCCGCTCGCATCTGGATAACCACACGCCCTGCGGCAGCCAATCAGATCCCTGCTGAGTGTGTTGGCATGGTGACAGAGGTGAGAGGGTTCACCGACCCACAGAAGGAGAAGTACTTCAGGAAGAGATTCAGAGAGGAGCCTCTGGCCAGCAGAATCATCTCCCACATCAAGACATCACGCAGCCTCCACATCATGTGTCACATCCCAGTCTTCTGTTGGATCAGTGCTACAGTTCTGGAGGACATCTTCAAAACAACCCAGACAGGAGAAGAGATGCCCAACACCCTGACTCAGATGTACATCCACTTCCTGAGGGTTCAGTCCATACAGGGGGACAGGAAGTACCGTGGGAGAGCTGAAACAGATGCAGTCTGGAGTTCAGAGAGCAGGGAGATCATTGTTGCTCTGGGAAAACTGGCTTTTAACCAGCTGGAGAAAGGCAACCTGATCTTCTACGAGGCAGACCTGGCAGAGTGTGACATGGATATCAGAGCAGCCTCAGTGTACTCAGGAGTGTTCACCCAGATCTTTAAAGAGGAGTGTGGGCTGTACCAGGACAAGGTGTTCTGCTTTGTCCATCTGAGCCTCCAGGAGTTTCTTGCTGCTCTTTATGTCTTCTTGTCCTTCATGGACACTGGTGTCAATCAGCTCTTAGAAGAACAACCGAAAACAAAGGTCCATCTCCTCTACCAGAGTGCTGTGGACAAGGCCTTACAGAGTGAGAACGGACACCTGGACTTGTTCCTCCGCTTCCTCCTGGGCCTCTCTCTGGAGACCAATCAGATTCTCCTACCAGGTCTGCTGAGACAGACAGGAAGTGGCTCACAGACCAATGAGCAAACAGTGTCTTACATCAAGAAGAAGATAAGTGGAGATCTCTCTACAGAGAGAAGCATCAATCTGTTCCACTGTCTGAATGAGCTGAACGACCGTTCTCTGGTGGAGGAGATCCAACAGTACCTGACATCAGGATGTTTCACCACAGAAGATCTCTCTCCTGCTCAGTGGTCAGCTCTGGTCTTCATCTTACTGTCATCAGAAGAAGAGCTGGACGTGTTTGACCTGAAGAAATACTCTGCTTCAGAGAAGGGTCTTCTGAGGCTGCTGCCAGTGGTCAAAGCCTCCAAAACATCTCTGTAGGTTCACTAATAACATGTACTTTAATACACAATATACATTATACTAGAATATGAAAGTGATGTCATATACAATACATCTCTGTAGGTTCACTAATAACATGTATTTTAATACACAATATACAATATACTACAATATAAAAGTGATATCATATCCTGTACATCTCTGTAGTTTCACTAATGACGTATTTTAAAACACAATATACATAATACAAGAATATGAAAGTGATTTCATATACAATACATCTCTGTAGGTTAACTAAAACATGTATTTTAATACTCAATATACATAATACTAGAATATAAAAGGTAGATAATATACAAAACATATCCGTAGGTTCAATAATAATGTATTTCAATATACATTATACTAGAATATGAACGTTATAATAATATATAAAACATATGAGCTGGGAGCAGGCTATAGGAGGGAGCCTATTTTAATATTTTATTTTCTAAACTACACAACATTTGGATTGTGAACCATTAGTAACAGCACCACTTCAGTAGGAAGTCCAGTAACAACTGGGTATTATACCAGGGTTTTTCCCTAGCCTATTCATATTTGTGATTACTTGTTTATCAATAAGAAAGAGTTCTCGACCAGGCTACAAATTCCACTCTATTATTGGCTGTTAAATCTCAGCTACAGCGCTGTTATAATTTGTTAAACTTACATTTCTTAATGCTAGTAAAGACTGTGTTTTTATGGTGGTTTTAAGTGGTTTTAATTCTAATAAGCCCTTTCAACCCAGTTCCTAACATGTTCCTGTTGATGTTGTGTGAAGGCTGAATGGCTGTCGTCTGTCAGAGAGATGCTGTGAAGCTCTGGCCTCAGTTCTCAGCTCCAACTCCTCCAGTCTGAGAGAGCTGGACCTGAGTACCAACGACCTGCAGGATTCAGGAGTGAAGCTGCTCTCTGCTGGACTGGGGACTCCACACTGTACACTGGAGACTCTCAGGTCAGTTGGACTCAATGAGCAAACACTTACAGCACAGGCTTTGATATCAGAAGACATTCAACTGATTCCATAAATTGAGGACATTTTAAGAACCAAGTGACCATCTCCATCACTAAGGACCACAACCACCCTGGGCACCATCTCTTCTCCCACTACCGTCTGGTCACTGGTTCCGCAGCATCCATACAAGGAAAACCAGGTTTAAGGATAGTTTATATCCACAGGCAGTGAACTACTGAAATCCTAGGACTGCTGCCACTATCATAACATGTCATTAACATAACACTTTCATAACATTGACATTAACATAACACTTTCATAACATTGTCATTAACATTACACTTTCATAACATTGTCATTAACATTACACTATCATAACATTGTCATTTACATTACACTATCATAACATTGTCATTAACATTACACTATCATAACATTGTCATTAACATTACACTATCATAACATTGTCATTAACATTACACTATCACAACATGTCATTAACATTACACTATCATAACATGTCATTAAAATTACACTATCATAACATGTCATTAACATTACACTATCATAACATGTCATTAACATTACACTATCATAACATGTCATTAACATTACACTATCATAACATTGTCATTAACATTACTCTATCATAACATGTCATTAACATTACTCTATCATACTTTGTTGGACTTTCTGGACTCATCACAGTTACTGTACTGCACTGTATTCATGATGCTGCTGCACTACTGGCACTTTAAAACACTTTAATATGCTTTAGGTCAAATTCAACACATGTACATATCATCCATTAGTCACTTTATTGTTATTTATATTGTCATTTTTATTGTGTATAGTATTTTTTTTGTGTTCTTTAAATTGATACTGCAGGAGGGAATGGGGAGTAAGCATTATATTGTACTTGTTGCAAATGGCAAATAAGTCTCTTTAATCTTGATTTACATCCATAAAAGTACAATTTCAGACCCCTAAATTATTAATTTCAGAGGAATAACGTAACATATTACATTACATTGTAGGAGTGCGGAACAAAAGGACTGCCAGGCGATGGTTTAGTTGCGAGACACTGCGGTCCTTTCTTTATTTTCCACTTCCTTATCCCCAATACGTCAACACGTCACCCCGGTTGCTCCCCCCCCGTCAACGACGTCATCCTCCCTTAAAGGCACATACCCTTGTGCATCACCCAACACCGGATGTGAATTATATTGTCCATACCTGTTGTCCCCTACATGCGCCCCCCCAGAATTCACAAGAACAGGCTGTATAAGCCGTTGCGGACCCCGGATAATCCTGCCGAAACGGCTGCGGGTGTCCAGTGTCCGTGTTGCGACGTGACCAGTGACCACCAGAGGGTGATCGGAGGATTTGACGGCCAGAGGCAACCCCTGCGTCGTGGGGGAACCCGTAGCCACCGGAGGGTGGTCTGAGGTTTTGACGGTCGGGGGGCGGCCACGCCTCGGCGGCTGAGCCACAGGAACCGGATGATCCAGGTCCACATGTGCTGGTTTTAGACGATCCACTGAGATGTGGTCCGGTTTCCCTCCTATGTCGACCACGATCGATTTCTCCCCCGTCTCCAAAACCCGAAAAGGCCCATCATAAGGTGGCTGTAGCGGCGACCGATGGGCATCATGCCGGACAAAAACGTACTCTGCTGTGTGCAGATTAGGTGGCAAATACGCCTGCGGCAACCGGTGCTGCGATGTGGGCACAGGCAGAAACACCTTGGCATTGTCCAGGAAGGAGGATCGTTGCCGGCCGGCAGACCAAGGCGTTGTGGTGTTGGGGATGAAATCCCCGGGGACTCTCAATGGCTGCCCATAAACCAGTTCAGCTGAGGAAGCCTGAAGGTCTTCCTTAGGGGCTGATCGGAGGCCTAGCATGACCCACGGAAGTTGGTCAACCCACCCACTGTCTCGGAGACTGGCCCTTAATGCGGCCTTCATTGACCTATGAAACCTCTCACACAGTCCATTGGCTTGAGGGTGATAAGCCGTTGTGCGGTGCAGCTTCACCCCGAGACCCTGGGCCACTGCACTCCAGAGTTCCGATGTGAACTGAGGCCCTCGGTCCGAGGTTATGTCCGATGGGGCACCAAAACGGGCAACCCAGGTGCCGATGAATGCTCGTGCCACGTCCGCAGATGTAGTGGAAACCAGTGGAACTGCCTCTGGCCAACGTGTCGTCCTGTCAACCATGGTAAGGAGGTAGGTGCAACCGCGAGAGGGCGGCAGAGGCCCAACCAAGTCCACATGCACATGATCAAACCGCCTTTCGGGCACCTTGAAAGGGGTTAATGGGGCCTTGGTGTGTCGGTGCACCTTGGCCCGTTGACACTCCACACAAGCATTAGCCCAATCTCGCACATCTCTTTTAAGTCCGTGCCAGACGAATTTGGCTGTCACCAACTGCTGTGATGCTTTCCTGCCCGGGTGGGAAAGGCAGTGGAGAGCATCGAAAACCCGCCTCCTCCAAGCGGCAGGGACCACAGGGCGCGGCTGCCCAAGTGAAATGTCACAGAGGAGCGTGGAACCGGTGTCATCAAAAGGAATGTCCACCAACTGTAGGCCTGTATCCGTGGCCTTACAATCCTGGACGTCCTTGTCGGAAAGCTGATCGGCTGCCATACATGCATAATCAATGCCGAGGTGGACCGTACTGATGATAGCCCGAGAGAGGCAGTCGGCGACAGGGTTGTTCTTCCCGGGAATATGTTGGATATCTGTAGTAAACTCTGAGATGGCGGACAACTGGCGTTGCTGGCGAGCGGACCATGGCTCTGAAACCTTGGCCATGGCAAATGCCAGAGGTTTGTGGTCAACAAACGCTGTAAATGGCCGGCCCTCCAACAGGAACCGGAAATGCCGTACTGCCAGGTGGAGGCTGAGAAGCTCCCGGTCGAAAGTGCTGTATTTCCCCTCACTGGCTCTGAGCTGCCGACTAAAAAAGGCGAGGGGTTGCCATCGCCCTTCGACTAGCTGCTCGTACACTGCCCCAACAGCATAATCTGACGCGTCGGTTGTGAGAGCGATCGGCGCCTCGGGTACTGGGTGCGCCAACATGGCCGCCTTAGCTAGGGCCTGCTTGGTGCCTTTGAAAGCTGTGTCCATATCCTCCGACCAAGCAAGAGTGAGTTTCGCAGGCTTCCCCTTGAGCGCCTCGTAAAGGGGTTGCATGAGCTGGGCTGCCCTGGGCACAAAGCGATGATAGAAATTAACCATTCCCAAAAATTCCTGTAGCGACCGGACGGTGAGGGGCCGTGGAAACTTGCTCACAGCCTCCACTTTCGATGGCAGTGGCACTGCCCCATCCTTGGTGATGCGGAAGCCCAAGGGCTATTGGACCGTCGCACAATACCGAGGCTCTCCATCGCCCCAAACTCAGCCTTAGCAATAGCCAGCTTGCCTGGGTCCAGGCGTCGTGCACGGGCATACACCGGCGGGCCCGCAGTCGGTATGTAATGTTCCACCCCGTGCTTAACTGTAGCTGCTGAAAAGGTGGGCATCGTAAGGGCTGGGAACTCAGCCAGCATGCGAGAAAACTCAGAGGTAGTGAGTGTACTGGACAGCCTTGAAGAGCCAGAGCTACTGAGTTTACATGGAAAAGAACTAAAAGTCTCTGCGCTGACCAAGCGCCGGTTTTTAACATCCACCAGAAGACCATTAGCACACAGAAAATCAGCTCCCAACAATGGGTTAGACACCTTGGCAGTAACAAATGTCCATGAGAACCGCTGCCCCCCAAAACACAATGTCACAACCCGTTCACCATAGGTTGGTATTGGACTACCATTGGCCGCTTCTAGTGGTGCCCCCCGTACCCCCGCTTGTATATCCAGAATTGATGCCGGCAAAACGCTCACAGTAGCCCCCGTGTCGCATAGAAAACGCCGTCCTGACAGTGTGTCTCTGATGAACAATAAACTGCCTTCATGGCCAACACTCATGGCAGCTAGCGGGTGCTGGCCTTCCAGTTTCCCGACACATTTGCATGGGGGTAGTTGCATGGGGGTAGGCATCTTCTAGCTTTAGCGCCATATTGTGCATGGTAGAAACACATGCCCGTGGTGTTTTGTTTCCTTGGAGGGTAGGGGGCTCTGGCCAGGGCAGCAGCCACAGCAGGTGATGCAGAGTCATCAACCTGGTACCCCACATTTGCCACTCTACCATGTTGTGTAGCAGCGAGAACTGCATCAGCCTCTTTAGCCAATGCACGATAGTCTGTAATACGAGTATTGGCCAAAGCGGACCGCACTTGCCCTGGTAGCTGCTGTAGGAATATCTCTCTGAAGATGAAACACGGCTTGTGGTCGCCTGGTAGTAGAGCCAACATCCGATCCATCAGCTCCGATGGTTTAGCATCGCCCAGCCCCGGCAGAGACAGTAGTTGACGTGCCCGCTCAGACTCCGTCAGCCCGAAAGTCTCTAGTAGGACACCTTTCAGTGTTTCATACGAGTCCTCTGGAGGGTTCACGAGCAGATGCGCTACTCTGGACGCGGTAGCGCTGCCGAGGGCGGACACCACGTAATAGTATTTGGTCTCCTCATCTGTGATCCTCCGTATGGCGAACTGCGCCTCTGCCTGCGCGAACCAAACGGCAGCCTGCTGCTCCCAAAACTCCGGTAGCTTAATAGCTACAGCGTTTGTGCTCATAAAAAAAAAGAATAAATAAGTAAGTCCTTGGAAGCGTCCAAAAACGAACGTCAGGGTCACCAATGTAGGAGTGCGGAACAAAAGGACTGCCAGGCGATGGTTTAGTTGCGAGACACTGCGGTCCTTTCTTTATTTTCCACTTCCTTATTTATCCCCAATACGTCAACACGTCACCCCGGTTGCTCCCCCCCGTCAACGACGTCATCCTCCCTTAAAGGCACATACCCTTGTGCATCACCCAACACAAGATGTGAATTATATTGTCCATACCTGTTGTCCCCTACAACATGTTACATTTTTTAAATACAATACATCTCTAAGTTCACTAATCACATGTATTTTAAGCCACAATATACATAATACTGGAAAATTTGTATTATATATATATATATATATATATATATATATATATATATATATATATAACAATATTCAAAACATATCAGCTGGGAGCAGGCTATAGGAGGGAGCTTATTTTAATATTTTATTTTCTAAACTACATTTGGATTGTGAACCATTAGTAACAGCACCACTTCAGTAGGAAGTCCAGAAACAACTGGGTATTATACCAGGAAACACCACAACTGGGGTTTTCCCTAGCCTATTCATATTTGTGAATACTTGTTTTTCAATAAGAATGTTTACTGGACCAGGCTACAAATTACACTACAATATTGGCTGTTAAATCTTACCTACAGCGCTGTTATCATTTGTTAAACTTATATTTCTTATTCATAATGCTAGTAAAGACTGTGTTTTATTGGTGGTTTTAAGTGGTTTTAATTCTAATAAGCCCTTTCAACCCAGTTCCTAACATGTTCCTGTTGATGTTGTGTGAAGGCTGAATGGCTGTCATCTGTCAGAGAGATGCTGTGAAGCTCTGGCCTCAGTTCTCAGCTCCAACTCCTCCAGTCTGAGAGAGCTGGACCTGAGTAACAACGACCTGCAGGATTCAGGAGTGAAGCTGCTCTCTGCTGGACTGGGGAGTCCACACTGTACACTGGAGACTCTCAGGTCAGTTGGACTCAATGAGCAAACACTTACAGCACAGGCTTTGATATCAGAAGACATTCAACTGATTCCATGCATTGAGGAGATCTTTAGAACCAGGTGACCATCTCCATCACTAAGGACCACAACCACCCTGGGCACCATCTCTTCTCCCCCTGCCGTCCGGTCGCTGGTTCTGCAGCATCCGTACAAGGACTACCAGGTTTAAGGATAGTTTATATCAACATACAGTGGCCTACTGAACTGCTAGGAGTGCTGCCACTATCATAACATGTCATTAACATTACACTGTCATAACATTATCATTAACATTACACTATCATAACATTGTCATTAACATTACACTATCATAATATGTCATTAACATCACACTATCATAACATTGTCATTAACATTACACTATCATAACATTGTCATCAACGTTACACTATCATAACATTGTCATTAACAATACACTATCATAACATGTCATTAACATTACACTATCATAACATTGTCATTAACATTACACTATCATAACATTGTCAGTAACATTACACTATCATAACATGTCATTAACATTACACTATCATAACATTGTCATTAACATTACACTATCATAACATTGTCATTAACATTACACTATCATAACATTGTCATTAACATTACACTATCATAACATTATCATTAACATTACAATATCATAACATTGTCGTTAGCATTACACTATCATAACATGTCATTAACATTACACTATCATAACATTGTCATTAACATTACACTATCATAACATTGTCATTAGCATTACACTATCATAACCTGTCATTAACATTACTCTATCATAACATGTCATTAACATTACACTATCATAACATGTCATTAACATTACACTATCATAACATTATCATTAACATTACACTATCATAACATGTCATTAACATTACACTATCATAACATGTCATTAACATTACACTATCATAACATTATCATTAACATTACACTATCATAACATTGTCATTCACATTACACTATCATAACATTGTCATTAACATTACACTATCATAACATTGTCATTAACATTACACTATCATAACATTGTCATTAACATTACACTATCATAACATTATCATTAATATTACAATATCATAACATTGTCGTTAGCATTACACTATCATAACATGTCATTAACATTACACTATCATATCATTGTCATTAACATTACACTATCATAACATTGTCATTAGCATTACACTATCATAACATGTCATTAACATTACTCTATCATAACATGTCATTAACATTACTCTATCATAACAGTATCATTAACATTACACTATCATAACATGTCATTAACATTACACTATCATAACATTGTCAGTAACATTACACTATCATAATATGTCATTAACATTACACTATCATAACATGTCATTAACATTACACTATCATAACATTATCATTAACATTACACTATCATAACATGTCATTAACATTACACTATCATAACATGTCATTAACATTACACTATCATAACATTATCATTAACATTACACTATCATAACATTGTCATTCACATTACACTATCATAACATTGTCATTCACATTACACTATCATAACATGTCATTAACATTACACTATCATAACATGTCATTAACATTACTCTATCATAACATTATCATTAACATTACACTATCATAACATGTCATTAACATTACACTATCATAACATTGTCAGTAACATTACACTATCATAATATGTCATTAACATTACACTATCATAACATGTCATTAACATTACACTATCATAACATTGTCATTAGCATTACACTATCATAACATGTCATTAACATTACTCTATCATAACATGTCATTAACATTACTCTATCATAACAGTATCATTAACATTACACTATCATAACATGTCATTAACATTACACTATCATAACATTGTCAGTAACATTACACTATCATAACATGTCATTAACATTACACTATCATAACATTATCATTAACATTACACTATCATAACATGTCATTAACATTACACTATCATAACATGTCATTAACATTACACTATCATAACATTATCATTAACATTACACTATCATAACATTGTCATTCACATTACACTATCATAACATTGTCATTCACATTACACTATCATAACATGTCATTAACATTACACTATCATAACATGTCATTAACATTACTCTATCATAACATTATCATTAACATTACACTATCATAACATGTCATTAACATTACACTATCATAACATTGTCAGTAACATTACACTATCATAATATGTCATTAACATTACACTATCATAACATGTCATTAACATTACACTATCATAACATTATCATTAACATTACACTATCATAACATGTCATTAACATTACACTATCATAACATGTCATTAACATTACACTATCATAACATTATCATTAACATTACACTATCATAACATTGTCATTCACATTACACTATCATAACATTGTCATTAACATTACACTATCATAACATTGTCATTAACATTACACTATCATAACATTGTCATTAACATTACACTATCATAACATTATCATTAATATTACAATATCATAACATTGTCGTTAGCATTACACTATCATAACATGTCATTAACATTACACTATCATAACATTGTCATTAACATTACACTATCATAACATTGTCATTAGCATTACACTATCATAACATGTCATTAACATTACTCTATCATAACATGTCTTTAACATTACTCTATCATAACAGTATCATTAACATTACACTATCATAACATGTCATTAACATTACACTATCATAACATTGTCAGTAACATTACACTATCATAATATGTCATTAACATTACAGTATCATAACATGTCATTAACATTACACTATCATAACATTATCATTAACATTACACTATCATAACATGTCATTAACATTACACTATCATAACATGTCATTAACATTACACTATCATAACATTATCATTAACATTACACTATCATAACATTGTCATTCACATTACACTATCATAAAATTGTCATTCACATTACACTATCATAACATGTCATTAACATTACACTATCATAACATGTCATTAACATTACTCTATCATAACATTATCATTAACATTACACTATCATAACATGTCATTAACATTACACTATCATAACATTGTCAGTAACATTACACTATCATAATATGTCATTAACATTACACTATCATAACATGTCATTAACATTACACTATCATAACATGTCATTAACATTACACTATCATAACATTATCATTAACATTACACTATCATAACATTGTCATTCACATTACACTATCATAACATTGTCATTAACATTACACTATCATAACATTGTCATTAACATTACACTATCATAACATTGTCATTAACATTACACTATCATAACATTATCATTAATATTACAATATCATAACATTGTCGTTAGCATTACACTATCATAATATGTCATTAACATTACACTATCATAACATGTCATTAACATTACACTATCATAACATTATCATTAACATTACACTATCATAACATGTCATTAACATTACACTATCATAACATGTCATTAACATTACACTATCATAACATTATCATTAACATTACACTATCATAACATTGTCATTCACATTACACTATCATAACATTGTCATTCACATTACACTATCATAACATGTCATTAACATTACACTATCATAACATGTCATTAACATTACACTATCATAACATGCCATTAACATTACACTATCATAACATGTCATTAACATTACACTATCATAACATGTCATTAACATTACACTATCATAACATGTCATTAACATTACACTATCATAATATTATCATTAACATTACACTATTATAACATTGTCATTAACATTACACTATCATAACATTGTCATTAATATTACACTATCATAACATTGTCATTAACATTACACTATCATAACATTGTCCTTAACATTACACTATCTTAACATTACACTATCATAACATTGTCATTAACATTACACTATCATAACATTGTCATTAACATACACTATCATAACATGTCATTAACATTACACTATCATAACATGTCATTAACATTACACTATCATAACATTGTCATTAACATTACACGATCATAACATGTCAATAACATTACACTATCATAACATTGTCATTAACATTACACTATCATAACATGTCATTTACATTACACTATCATAACATGTCATTAATATTACACTATCATAACATTGTCATTAACATTACACTATCATAACATGTCAATAACATTACACTATCATAACATTGTCATTAACATTACACTATCATAACATGTCATTAACATTACACTATCATAACATTGTCATTAATATTACACTATCATAACATGTCATTAACATTACACTATCATAACATTGTCCTTAACATTACACTATCTTAACATTACACTATCATAACATTGTCATTAACATTACACTATCATAACATGTCATTAACATTACACTATCATAACATGTCATTAACATTACACTATCATAACATGTCATTAACATTACACTATCATAACATTGTCATTAACATTACACTATCATAACATGTCATTAACATTACACTATCATAACATGTCATTAAAATTACACTATCATAACGTTGTCATTAACATTACACTATCATAACATGTCATTAACATTACACTATCATAACATGTCATTAACATTACACTATCATAACATTGTCATTAACATTACACTATCATAACATGTCAATAACATTACACTATCATAACATTGTCATTAACATTACACTATCATAATATGTCATTAACATTACACTATCATAACATGTCATTAACATTACACTATCATAACATTATCATTAACATTACACTATCATAACATGTCATTAACATTACACTATCATAACATGTCATTAACATTACACTATCATAACATGTCATTAACATTACACTATCATAACATGTCATTAACATTACACTATCATAACATGTCATTAACATTACACTATCATAACATGTCATTAACATTACACTATCATAACATGTCATTAACATTACTCTATCATACTTTGCTGGACTTTCTGGACTCATAACAGTTACTGTACTGCACTGTATTCATGATGCTGCTGCACTACTGGCACTTTAAACGCTTTAATATGCTTTATGTACATTTCAAAACATGTACATATCATCCATTAGTCACTTTATTGTTATTTATATTGTCATTTTTATTGTGTATAGTATTTTTTTTTGTGTTCTTTAAATCCATACTGCAGGAGGGAATGGGGAGTAAGCATTCTATTGTACTTGTTGCAAATGGCAAATAAGTCTCTTTAATCTTGATTTACATCCATAAAAGTACAATTTCAGACCCCTAAATTATTAATTTCAGAGGAATAACGTAACATATTACATTACATGTTACATTTTTAATATACAATACATCTCTTAGTTCACTAATCACATGTATTTTAAGCCACAATATACATAATACTGGAAAATTAAAGTCATAACAATATTCAAAACATATGAGCTGGGAGCAGGCTATAGGAGGGAGCCTAGTTTAATATTTTATTTTCTAAACTACATTTGGATTGTGAACCATTAGTAACAGCACCACTTCAGTAGGAAGTCCAGTAACAACTGGGTATTATACCAGGAAACACCACAACTGGGTTTTTCCCTAGTCTATTCATATTTGTGAATACTTGTTTTTCAATTTGAATGAATACTGGACAATACTGGACCAGGCTACAAATTACACTCCAATATTGGCTGTTAAATCTTACCTACAGCGCTGTTATCATTTGTTAAACTTATATGTCATATTCATAATGCTAGTAAAGACTGTGTTTTATTGGTGGTTTTAAGTGGTTTTAATTCTAATAAGCCCTTTCAACCCAGTTCCTAACATGTTCCTGTTGATGTTGTGTGAAGGCTGAATGGCTGTCATCTGTCAGAGAGATGCTGTGAAGCTCTGGCCTCAGTTCTCAGCTCCAACTCCTCCAGTCTGAGAGAGCTGGACCTGAGTACCAACGACCTGCAGGATTCAGGAGTGAAGCTGCTCTCTGCTGGACTGGGGAGTCCACACTGTACACTGGAGACTCTCAGGTCAGTTGGACTCGATGAGCAAACACTTAGAGCTCAAGGTTTGATATCAGAAGACATTCAACTGGTTTACATCCATAAAAGTACCAATTCACACATCTAAATAAAGGATATTCATTAGAATAACTCATTCTGGTGTGTGTGTGTGTGTGTGTGTGTGTGTGTGTGTGTGTGTGTGCAGGTTGTCTGGCTGTCTGGTCACACAGGAAGGCTGTGCTTCTCTGGCCTCAGCTCTGACCTCCAACCCCTCCCGTCTGAGAGAGCTGGACCTGAGCTACAATCACCCAGGAGACTCAGGAGTTACGCTGCTCTCTGCTGGACTGGAGGATCCACGCTGGAGACTGGACACTCTCAGGTACGGAGAGGACAGCTCACCTCTCAGGGACCGTGTCTCCTACAAGGATTCAACCAGCCGCTAGATGAAGTGGTTTACCAAGGCAACTGTAACTCATGTTGTTTTTCTGTGTTTGCTGTCGGGATGTTTCGGCTATATTTGCTTATGATCGCCAAGCTTTACTCAACATCCGAGTCTCTGGTGAGACACAAATTACACATTATTTGCGAGAACAGACTGCCAGCCTCCCTCCCCTGTTGACGGATATTCCTGTTTACCTGCGCCGCTCACCTGATGCCCCTTCCCGAACCAAACGCCGGAAAAGACGTGGAAAGCGGGGTGGTGTTCTGGTGAAAGTCAAGGCTTATCTGTCATCATCCTGTATGGCCGATCCTGGCCTCCTTCGTAGGGGATTTTGCTACTCTTCTTCTGTCAGACGCTCACTGCAGCTCCGAGGAGCGTGGGTGCGGATTGCCGTGCCCTGCCCTCCCGTTGCTGCTCCTGGCTTGACGCTGATCGCTGCTTCGCCGCTGAGCTCCGCAACTTCCGGCAAGATGACAACGCCTACTCCGCACGCTGCTTCACTGGGACCGGCGTTCTCTGCCCGGCAGGGCCTGAAGACGGTACCTCTGCCTGGGCAGCCGAGAGCCCGTAGCGACGGTGTTGTCCACACTAACCTGCGCCTGCTGAGACGAGCTGCGACCAGTGTGACTCTTAACATCACGTTGAATATGGCTCTGATTAATGCCAGATCGTTAGTGAATAAGACTTTTCTACTGAATGATTTTTTCGTTTCTCGTGAGCTTGATTTTATGTTCCTGACGGAGACCTGGCTACATGTCGGTGAGTGTACTCCTTTCTCCGAACTCCTCCCTCCCAACTGCACTTTTCTCAGCGCCCCACGGACCACCGGGAGAGGTGGTGGGCTTGCGTGTGTTTTTAAATCCAGTTTTCACTGTCGGCAGATTCCAGCTGTCACTTACTCTAGCTTCGAGTTGCAGCTCTTTGAACTGAACTCCTCTCCTCCCCTGCTATGTGTGGTGGTATATCGCCCACCTAAGTACAATAAGGATTTTATCCAGGATTTTGAAAACTTTCTGTCTGGAACTATGATGGATTATGATCATTTTTTAATTTCTGGCGATATGAACATTCATGTTTGTTGTGAATCCAGTCCTCTGGTTAAAGACTTCCTGTCTCTGATTGACTCTTTCAATCTCACTCAGTGGGTCTCTGGTCCGACCCATGAAAAAGGGCACACACTAGACCTAGTGCTGTCTCATGGTCTAAGTGTCTGTGTTAAAGAAATATGCGATAGTGCGTGTATTTCTGACCACATGCCTGTTATATTTTCTACTGTTGTCCCATGCTCTGTAGTTGCTACTCGTCCCCCTGCAAGCCGTTTTCGTGTTATAAACACTGACACCTCGTTGAAATTCTCTACAGCTTTTAATAACTGTATCCCTTCAACTATGGATGGGTATAGTGCCCTCAGTGTAGAAGAGCTTGTTGCTCTCTTTAATTCCGCATGCACGAGCATCCTGGACTCCATCGCCCCCTTGAGGAGCAAACGCCCCAAGGCCCTTTCTGAACCGTGGATTGATGATTCTACCCGTGCGCTCAGACGCTCATGCAGGCGTGCTGAGAGAAAGTGGAAGCAGGATAAATTACATGTCTCGTTTGGGATTTTACAGGACTGTTTAATGGCATATCAGAGAGCCATGAAGGCTGCTAAAACGAAGTACATCTCAAATATGGTCTCTAAGAATATTGGTAAACCCAAGGTTTTGTTTAATACTCTTGACTCTCTTGTTAACCCTCGGGATACTGCCCCTGTTGTACCATCGCCTGCTCTCTGTAATGATTTTCTCAATTTCTTTGTTGATAAAATCTCATCTCTTCGGTCTGTACCCTCTATCGCTGCCCCTGACCCCTCTGTTCCACCTACATGCCCAGCTACTTTGGACAAATTTAAGCCCATATCCTTGTCGTCACTGTCTGATGTTGTTTGTGAGTTGCGGCCTACAAACTGCCCCTCTGACAGTGTTCCCTCTCGCCTCTTAAAAGAGGCATTTGACTCAGTTGGCCCTTTCATTCTTGTTTTGGTGCATGCCTGTTTTAGTTCAGGAGTCTTTCCAGCTCCTTTTAAACATGCCATAGTGCAGCCATTAATAAAAAGCCAAGCTTGGACCCCTCTGTTCTTTCAAATTTCAGGCCCATCTCCAAATTGCCTTTTCTGTCCAAGGTGTTGGAGAAAGTAGTCTGTATTCAAATGCAATCTTTTCTAGAGAAAAATGAGGTCTATGAGAAATTTCAGTCGGTTTTAGACCTCGTCATAGCACTGAAACTGCTCTTTTAAGAATGTTTAATGATCTTGTTTTAACTGTTGATTCTGGGTGTGCTGCTATCTTAGTAACACTAGATCTGACCGCGGCCTTTGATACTGTGGATCATAAGACCCTTTTATCCCGCCTAGAACAATGTGTTGGTCTTAAAGGTGCTGCCCTTATGTTACTTCAGTCGTATTTGACAGACAGGAGTTTCTCGGTCCATTTAGGTGAGTTCTCCTCAAATGTAGCCCCGCTACCTGTGGTGTCCCGCAAGGCTCCATCCTAGGCCCTTTATTATTTTCTTTATATATGCTGCCCCTGGGTTCCATTTTTCGTAAATACAACGTCTCTTTTCATTGCTATGCGGATGATGTCCAAATTTACCTTCGGTTGAAAATAAAATGTCAAGATTCCCTCAAACCTCTGCTAGCTTGTCTAAACGATATTAAGATTTGGATGAATCTAAATTTCCTCAAACTTAATGATGGCAAGACAGAGGTTATTGTGTTTGGGCATTGTTTTAATGACTCTGTTGGTGCTCTAGGACCCCTTGCTGCAAAAAATCGCTCCTTTATTAAAAATCTTGGTGTCACTTTTGATAGTGGTTTTAAATTTGATAAACAAATTAGCTCTGTTGTAAAAGGCTCCTTTTTTCAGTTGAGGCTCTTATCCAAAATAAAGCCCTACCTCTCTCGCAATGACCTCGAGAGGGTTATCCATGCCTTTATTTCGTCCAGGTTGGACTATTGTAATGGTCTGTATGTGGGTCTAGACCAGCTCTCCCTACGACGCCTGCAGCTAGTGCAGAACGCTGCTGCGCGCCTCTTGACCGGCACAAAGAAGCGTGACCACATTACACCGGTGCTGGTTTCCCTGCACTGGCTTCCTGTCCGCTTCAGGATTGATTTTAAAATTATGTTGTTTGTCTTCAAGGCATTAAATGGTCTGGCCCCTCAGTACCTAGCTGAACTTCTCCATGTTCGCACCCCAGTTAGAGCACTGAGGTCATCAAAGGAGGTACTTTTAGATGTCCCAAGGTCTAGGCTAAAAACAAAAGGCGACCGAGCATTTGCGGTGGCTGCCCCAAATTTGTGGAACAATCTGCCACTACAAATTCGATCTGCCCAGACTCTTGGGATTTTTAAGTCACGGCTGAAAACTCACCTGTTTTCTTTGGCGTTTTGAGGTGTGTTAAGCTGCACACCGTGGTCGTGTTGTGACTATTTATTTATTGTATTGTATTGCATTGACTCGTGCATTTTATATAGTATTTTTATTATTAATTTTATTGTATTGCATTGACTTGTGCATTTTATATGGTATTTTGTATTATGTCTGTTTCTGTATACTGTAAAGCACTTTGGTGCAACTTCGGTTGATTTTAAAATGTGCTATATAAATAAATCTGACCTTGACCTTGACCTTGTGTACAAAGTGATGATCCAGCAGATCATGAGTGTGAATGTTTCAACTGCTCTCTCTTTGTTCCCCCCAGGGTGGAGCACGGTGGAGGATGGAGGCTGAAACCAGCTCTAAAGAAGTGTGAGTGTCTGTTTAGTTTGAGTCATCACAACACACACTCACTCTTTAGATGGAAGGTCCATCCACACAGCAGGAGGTGACGTCCTGCTGGGAATGAACATGATGGATCTTATCATTATTAATATTGATGAGATACATCATGTATCTCATCAATATTAATATTCATTAGACACATAATGTCAACCATCATGTATCTTATCAATATTAATATTCATTAGATACATCATGTATATTATCAATAATAATATTAATTAGATACATGATGTATCTGATCAATATTAATATTGATGAGATACATGATGTAACTTATTAATATTATTATTGAAATGATTATCAATATTAATATTGTTAATAATATTGTTAACCATCACAATGAATCCTCCTTTTATAAAATACAACAGGTATTATTACTGATACATGGTTATTTATTTATGAATTATTATTGATTATTAGTAGTGTTGTTATTATTATTAGACCATAACAATCCTCACATTATTAAAGGGTAAGTAAACAACCATTTTAGCAGACCGTCTGCCTACCAGTTTCCAAAGAGTCGTAAAGGTTTTATAAAAAATGTACAGTTTGGGTTCCAAAGGAGCAGGTTTAAGGGGCGTGGCCAAACGCTGTCCAACCCCCCCTCACTGGAGCCAGGGGGCGGAGCCAATAGAAAACCACTGTGTGAAAACTGGTTGATCTGGAAGTAGACAACATGTCCCCGTTTGATAACTTTCTACATTTCAGTCCAAAACATCAGAAATGCTGACCAACACGTTTAGAGACCCAAACGGAGCAGCTTTCCCTTTAATATTAGTGTGTGTATTTAATATTATATTATAACAACTACTGTTATTCTTAGGATTATCATCATCCTTATGGTTCAAATAAGGACCGTTGAAGAATAATAACTCATATTTATTAGTGTGAATAATGTTTTGAATAGTGATTACTATAATGAATTATAATTATGAATATTTTTATTTTATAATTATTAATTAAACTATTAGTATTATTATTAATAATTATAATAATAATATTATTATTATTATGAGTATTATATGTACAATAATTATTCATATTATTATTATATATATACAATACTTATTAATAATTAATTAGGATTAGTTATTAATATTATTAATATAAATGTTAAAATTGTATTTATTTATTTATAATATTAATATTAATATTATTATTATTATAATTAATATTAATGTTTATATTAATATTACTACTATTATTCTTGTTATAGTTGTGTTAGCCATAGGAGAGAATCCTCCTGATTCTACTAATATATTGATCCTCACCCAGAGCCCATGTGGTAAGCCCCTCCTCTTCCCCTCCATGTTAACTGGTGAGCTAAACGGTGGGCGGAGCTGAACTCCATCAGGGCGGGGCTTCTGTTGACTCCGCCTCCGCCTGTCCTTTTGGTTCAGTTGTTTAAATGGTCTAGAGATGAGACCAGGACTCAATAGGTTTGAAAACAAGACTTCACGTGAATGAGAATCCTAGCTACGATGAAGTGTGACGCGGTTCCTTCAGCCCACGCCGTCGCCGTGGTGACGCTGAGAGACTGAGAACATCAGGAGAACACAAACTACAGTCTGGGCTCAGTTTCTAGGAACAACAACAACAGTTCATCAGACTAATCATGTCTTGTTCTCCATCAGATGCGTGTGAACTCACACTGGACCCAAACACAGCCCACAGACATCTCTCTCTGTCTGAGGACAACAGGAAGGTGACGAGGGTTAGAGAGGAGGAGGAGTATCCTGATCACCCAGAGAGATTTGACTCCTGTCCCCAGGTGTTGTGTAGAGAGGGTCTGACTGACCGCTGTTACTGGGAGGTGGAGAGGGAAGGACGTGTTGATATAGGAGTGACATACAGAGGAATCACTAGGAGAGGAGAGGGTGGTGACAGCAGGCTTGGATACAACAACAAGTCCTGGAGTCTTTATTGTTTTGATGATCGTTACTCTGTCTGGTTCAACGGTAGTATAACAGCCATACGTCTCCGCCCCTCTAACAGAGTAGGAGTGTATGTGGACCGACCTGCTGGCTCTCTCTCCTTCTACAGAGTGTCCCCAGATGGAGGAGGGTCCTCAGACACACTGACACTCATCCACACCTTCCAGTCCACATTCACCCAGGAGGACCTCCTCCCTGGGTTTAGGTTAGAGGGTTATGGTTCCTCAGTGTCTCTGTGTCCGTTGTAGCAACACACACACACACACACACACACACACATGGAAACACACACACACACACACACACACACACACACACACACACACACACACACACACACACTCACACACACACACACACACACACACACACACACACACACACACACACACACACACACACACACACACCAGGGTTTCCGCTAGGATTTCTTCTTGCCGGTCAAGTGTCCGGACAGATTTTATTTAACCGTCATGTCAACAGGGGGGGGGGGGGGGGGGTCATGAAGTCCAACGGGGGGGGGGGGGGTCATGAAGTCCAACGGGGGGGGGGGGGGCAGTAATAAAGCTGATCTCAGGTCAGTTTGAGCATTATTATTACCGGACATTTTGACCGGCAGCTTTTTTATAATATTTTCCCGCTAAAAACCGGTAAATACCGGCTAACGGAAACCCTGACACACACACAGAGTATACACTATACACACACACACACAGTATACACTATACACACACACACATATTATACACTATACACACACACACATAGTATACACTATACACACACACACACATAGTATACACTATACACACACGCACATAGTATACACTATACACACACACACGCATAGTATACACTATACACACACACACACATAGTATACACTATACACACACACACATAGTATACACTATACACACACACACGCACATAGTATACACTATACACACACACACGCATAGTATACACTATACACACACACACACATAGTATACACTATACACACACACACACATAGTATACACTATACACACACACACATAGTATACACTATACACACACACACGCACATAGTATACACTATACACACACACACGCATAGTATACACTATACACACACACATAGTATACACTATACACACACACACACACATAGTATACACTATACACACACACACACATAGTATACACTATACACACATACACACATAGTATACACTATACACACACACACACATAGTATACACTATACACACACACACATAGTATACACTATACACACACATACATAGTATACACTATACACACACACACACATAGTATACACTATACACACACACACGCATAGTATACACTATACACACACACACATAGTATACACTATACACACACACACACATAGTATACACTATACACACACACACATAGTATACACTACACACACACACACATAGTATACACTATACACACACACACATAGTATACACTATACACACACACACGCACATAGTATACACTATACACACACACACGCATAGTATACACTATACACACACACACATAGTATACACTATACACACACACACATAGTATACACTATACACACACACACACACAGTATACACTATACACACACACACATAGTATACACTATACACACACACACACAGTATACACTATACACACACACACACACACATAGTATACACTATACACACACACACACACAGTATACACTATACACACACACACATAGTATACACTATACACACACACACATATTATACACTATACACACACACACACACACAGTATACACTATACACACACACACACATAGTATACACTATACACACACACACACACACAGTATACACTATACACACACACACATAGTATACACTATACACACACACACACACACAGTATACACTATACACAAACACACATAGTATACACTATACACACACAGTATACACTATACACACACACACATAGTATACACTATACACACACACACATAGTATACACTATACACACACACACACACACAGTATACACTATACACACACACACATAGTATACACTATACACACACAGTATACACTATACACACACACACATAGTATACACTATACACACACACACATAGTATACACTATACACACACACACATAGTATACACTATACACACACACACACAGTATACACTATACACACACACACATAGTATACACTATACACACACACACATAGTATACACTATACACACACATAGTATACACTATACACACACACAGATAGTATACACTATACACACACACACACAGTATACACTATACACACACACACACATAGTATACACTATACACACACACACACACAGTATACACTATACACACACACATAGTATACACTATACACACACACACATAGTATACACTATACACACACACACACACAGTATACACTATACACACACACACACATAGTATACACTATACACACACACACACACACACAGTATACACTATACACACACACACATAGTATACACTATACACACACAGTATACACTATACACACACACACATAGTATACACTATACACACACACACATAGTATACACTATACACACACACACACACACACACAGTATACACTATACACACACACACATAGTATACACTATACACACACAGTATACACTATACACACACACACATAGTATAGACTATACACACACACACATAGTATACACTATACACACACACACATAGTATACACTATACACACACACACATAGTATACACTATACACACACACACACAGTATACACTATACACACACACACATAGTATACACTATACACACACACACATAGTATACACTATACACACACACACACACACATAGTATACACTACACACACACACACACACATAGTATACACTATACACACACACACACACATAGTATACACTATACACACACACACATAGTATACACTATACACACACACACACACACACACATAGTATACACTATACACACACACACACATAGTATACACTATACACACACACACATAGTATACACTATACACACACACATAGTATACACTATACACACACACACATAGTATACACTATACACACACACACACATACTATACACTATACACACACACACACACATCGTATACACTATACACACACACATATAGTATACACTATACACACACACACACATAGTATACACTATACACACACACACATAGTATACACTATACACACACACACATAGTATACACTATACACACACACATAGTATACACTATACACACACACATACTATACACTATACACACACACACATAGTATACACTATACACACACACACATAGTATACACTATACACACACACACATAGTATACACTATACACACACACACATAGTATACACTATACACACACACATAGTATACACTATACACACACACATAGTATACACTATACACACACACACACATACTATACACTATACACACACACACACATATAGTATTCACTATACACACACACACACATAGTATACACTATACACACACACACACATATAGTATACACTATACACACACACACATAGTATACATTATACAGACATACACACATAGTACACACTATACACACACACACACAGTATACACTATACAGACACACACACACATAGTATACACTATACACACACACACATAGTATACACTATACACACACATATAGTATACACTATACACACACACACACATAGTATACACTATACACACACACACATAGTATACACTATACACACACACACATAGTATACACTATACACACACACACACACATAGTATACACTATACACACACACACATATAGTATACACTATACACACACACACACATAGTATACACTATACACACACACAGTATACACTATACACACACACACACATAGTATACACTATACACACACACACACACATAGTATACACTATACACACACACACACATAGTATACACTATACACACACACATAGTATACACTATACACACACACACACATATAGTATACACTATACAGACACACACACATATAGTATACACTATACACACACACACACACATAGTATACACTATACAGACACACACACATATAGTATACACTATACACACACACACACACAGTATACACTATACACACACACACACACATAGTATACACTATACACACACACACACATAGTATACACTATACAGACACACACACATATAGTATACACTATACAGACACACACACAGTATACACTATACACACACACACATATAGTATACACTATACACACACACACACATAGTATACACTATACAGACACGCACACATATAGTATACACTATACACACACACACACATAGTATACACTATACACACACACATAGTATACACTATACACACACACATATAGTATACACTATACACACACACACACATAGTATACACTATACACACACACACATAGTATACACTATACACACACACACATAGTATACACTATACACACACACATAGTATACACTATACACACACACATACTATACACTATACACACACACACATAGTATACACTATACACACACACACATAGTATACACTATACACACACACATAGTATACACTATACACACACACACATAGTATACACTATACACACACACATAGTATACACTATACACACACACATAGTATACACTATACACACACACACACATACTATACACTATACACACACACACACATATAGTATTCACTATACACACACACACACATAGTATACACTATACACACACACACACATATAGTATACACTATACACACACACACACATAGTATACATTATACAGACATACACACATAGTACCCACTATACACACACACACACACAGTATACACTATACAGACACACACACACATAGTATACACTATACACACACACACATAGTATACACTATACACACACATATAGTATACACTATACACACACACACACATAGTATACACTATACACACACACACATAGTATACACTATACACACACACACATAGTATACACTATACACACACACACATAGTATACACTATACACACACACACACATATAGTATACACTATACACACACACACACATAGTATACACTATACACACACACAGTATACACTATACACACACACACACATAGTATACACTATACACACACACACACACATAGTATACACTATACACACACACACATATAGTATACACTATACACACACACACACACAGTATACACTATACACACACACACACACATAGTATACACTATACACACACACACACACATAGTATACACTATACAGACACACACACATATAGTATACACTATACAGACACACACACAGTATACACTATACACACACACACACATATAGTATACACTATACACACACACACACATAGTATACACTATACAGACACGCACACATATAGTATACACTATACACACACACACACATAGTATACACTATACAGACACACACACACAGTATACACTATACACACACACACATACACACACAGTATACACTATACACACACACACACACACAGTATACACTATACACACACACACATACACACACAGTATACACTATACACACACACACACACAGTATACACTATACACACACACACACACACACACACACACACACACACACACATACAGTATACACTATACAGACACATACACACACAGTATACACTATACAGACACACACACACATATAGTGTACACTATACACACACACACACACACACACATAGTATACACTATACAGACACACAAACACACAGTATACACTATACAGACACACACACACATATAGTGTACACTATACACACACACACACACACACACACACACACACAGTATACACTATACACACACACACACACATTTATATACTGTACACACACACACACACATATATAGTATACACTATACACACACACACACACACAGGGGGGGTGAGGGGGGGTTTCTCCCTTAAGGCCCCAAATGGCCAAAGAGCAGTTTCAGAGGTCAGGGGTCAGAGGAGGTGATCTACCACCATGGGTCCTACCACTGGGTCACGGATGGACCCCAGGGATTTAAAGACTGTTCAACTTTTGACTGTTATTCATTTAGCTTAATAAAAATTCCTGAACTTGCAAAAAATACTTCATGCAATATAATGTTTTAAATGGTTGAACTTCCTCTTTAACACGTTCTAGAAGACTGTTGTATTCAATATAATGTTTTAAATGGTTGAACTTTCTCTTTAACACGTTCTAGAAGACTGTTGTATTCAATATGATGTTTTAAATGCTTGAACTTTCTCTTTAACACGTTCTAGAAGACTGTTGTATTCAATATAATGTTTTAAATGGTTGAACTTTCTCTTTAACACGTTCTAGAAGACTGTTGTATTCAATATGATGTTTGTGGTGGAGATGAAGATGTGTTCTCAGAGCTGAAAGGGAGTCATGCATTGGATGTTCTTTCATGGTCTGACCAGCTAAATATCACATGTTCATGTTGTGTCTTTGATTCTTTGAAGCATTATTAATCACATGGGATTGTTTCCTTTAAATCCTTTTTTGAAGTGTTATTAAAGTATGATGTTGGATTGGTGTTCATGACGTTGTGTTCCATAATCCAGTGAGGTGAACATGATGTGTTGTCCTTTCCAAAAGGAGCTAAATGTGATGGGAAAGCCCTCTGGTGTAGTAAGAGCCCAATGGTGAGAGATGAAGAGGAGGGTGGTGAGTGATGAAGAGGAGGGTGGTGAGTGATGAAGAGGTTGGTGGTGGGTGATGAAGAGGAGGGTGGTGAGTGATGAAGAGGAGGGTGGTGGGTGATGAAGAGGAGGGTGGTTTGTGATGAAGAGGATGGTGGTTAGTGATGAAGAGGAGGGTGGTAAGTGATGAAGATTAGTGATGAAGAGGAGGGTGGTGGGTGATGAAAAGGAGGGTGGTAAGTGATGAAGAGGAGGGTGGTGGGTGATGAAGAGGAGGGTGGTGAGTGATGAAGAGGAGGGTGTTGAGTGATAAAGAGGAGGGTGGCGAGTGATAAAGAGGAGGGTAGTGGGTGATAAAGAGGAGTGATGAAGAGGAGGGTGGTGGGTGATGAAGAGGAGGGTGGTGGGTGATGAAAAGGAGGGTGGTAAGTGATGAAGAGGAGGGTGGTGGGTGATGAAGAGGAGGGTGGTGAGTGATGAAGAGGAGGGTGTTGAGTGATAAAGAGGAGGGTGGCGAGTGATAAAGAGGAGGGTAGTGGGTGATAAAGAGGAGTGATGAAGAGGAGGGTGGTGGGTGATGAAGAGGAGGGTGGTGGGTGATGAAGAGGAGTGATGAAAAGGAAGGTGGTGAGTGATGAAGGGGAGGCTGGTGAGTGATGAAGAAGAGGGTGTTGAGTGATGAAGAGGAGGGTGTTGAGTGATGAAGAGGAGGGTGGTTAGTGATGAAGAGGAGGGTGGTGAGTGATGAAGAGGAGGGTGGTTAGTGATGAAGAGGAGGTGAGTAAGTGATGAAGATGAGTGATGAAGAGGAGGGTGGTGAGTGATGAAGAGGAGGGTGGTGAGTGATGAAGAGGAGGGTGGTTAGTGATGAAGAGGATGGTGGTAAGTGATGAAGATGAGTGATGAAGAGGAGGGTGTTGAGTGATGAAGAGGAGGGTGTTGAGTAATGAAGAGGAGGGTGTTGAGTGATGAAGATGAGTGATGAAGAGGAGGGTGGTGAGTGATGAAGAGGAGGGTGGTTAGTGATGAAGAGGAGGTGAGTAAGTGATGAAGATGAGTGATGAAGAGGAGGGTGGTTAGTGATGAAGAGGAGGGTGGTGAGTGATGAAGAGGAGGGTGGTTAGTGATGAAGAGGATGGTGGTAAGTGATGAAGATGAGTGATGAAGAGGAGGGTGTTGAGTGATGAAGAGGAGGGTGTTGAGTAATGAAGAGGAGGGTGTTGAGTGATGAAGATGAGTGATGAAGAGGAGGGCGGTTAGTGATGAAGAGGAGGGTGGTGAGTGATGAAGAGGAGGGTGGTGAGTGATTGAGAGGAGGGTGGTTAGTGATGAAGAGGAGGGTGGTTCATCACTGGCTTAATCAAACCCAAAATCATTCAGTCAGTCATTCGTTAATACTCACTCCCACAATATATACAACTATACAATATCTACAATAGATATACAACTAAATATCTATCTGACTTATAAAACTAACGTTAACTATCTAAACACTAAATACTACCAAAACAAACAGTCCAAATGTAAATATGTATCTTATCTAAAGTGTTGTATGGATGAATGTCTTATTTCACGGTCAGCTCGGTGTAGCTAGGTCTATACTGCGAAGCTACAATAACTTTAGACTCTAAAAGAACATTTCTAACCAAATGCTCCTTAGTCACCAAGCCCTTTGCAACAGCCCAGTGTGATCACCTCTAGTTCTATTCTATCTGCACCAACAAGAGTGTTCATCTGTGATCTGTTCATCAGAACTCACCAGATGGACCTGGTGCTGTCCATTAGACATCATGCCATTGCTTAAGCATCTGTCCACATGTGGAGGAAACAGGTTTATGAAACGTGAAGATGGAGGGGAAGAGGAGGGTGGTGAGTGATGAAGAGGTTGGTGGTGGGTGATGAAGAGGAGGGTGGTGAGTGATGAAGAGGAGGGTGGTGGGTGATGAAGAGGAGGGTGGTTGTGATGAAGAGGATGGTGGTTAGTGATGAAGAGGAGGGTGGTAAGTGATGAAGATTAGTGATGAAGAGGAGGGTGGTGGGTGATGAAAAGGAGGGTGGTAAGTGATGAAGAGGAGGGTGGTGGGTGATGAAGAGGAGGGTGGTGAGTGATGAAGAGGAGGGTGTTGAGTGATAAAGAGGAGGGTGGCGAGTGATAAAGAGGAGGGTAGTGGGTGATAAAGAGGAGTGATGAAGAGGAGGGTGGTGGGTGATGAAGAGGAGGGTGGTGGGTGATGAAGAGGAGTGATGAAAAGGAAGGTGGTGAGTGATGAAGGGGAGGCTGGTGAGTGATGAAGAAGAGGGTGTTGAGTGATGAAGAGGAGGGTGTTGAGTGATGAAGAGGAGGGTGGTTAGTGATGAAGAGGAGGGTGGTGAGTGATGAAGAGGAGGGTGGTTAGTGATGAAGAGGAGGTGAGTAAGTGATGAAGATGAGTGATGAAGAGGAGGGTGGTGAGTGATGAAGAGGAGGGTGGTGAGTGATGAAGAGGAGGGTGGTTAGTGATGAAGAGGATGGTGGTAAGTGATGAAGATGAGTGATGAAGAGGAGGGTGTTGAGTGATGAAGAGGAGGGTGTTGAGTAATGAAGAGGAGGGTGTTGAGTGATGAAGATGAGTGATGAAGAGGAGGGTGGTGAGTGATGAAGAGGAGGGTGGTTAGTGATGAAGAGGAGGTGAGTAAGTGATGAAGATGAGTGATGAAGAGGAGGGTGGTGAGTGATGAAGAGGAGGGTGGTTAGTGATGAAGAGGATGGTGGTAAGTGATGAAGATGAGTGATGAAGAGGAGGGTGTTGAGTGATGAAGAGGAGGGTGTTGAGTAATGAAGAGGAGGGTGTTGAGTGATGAAGATGAGTGATGAAGAGGAGGGCGGTTAGTGATGAAGAGGAGGGTGGTGAGTGATGAAGAGGAGGGTGGTGAGTGATTGAGAGGAGGGTGGTTAGTGATGAAGAGGAGGGTGGTTCATCACTGGCTTAATCAAACCCAAAATCATCAGTCAGTCATTCGTTAATACTCACTCCCACAATATATACAACTATACAATATCTACAATAGATATACAACTAAATATCTATCTGACTTATAAAACTAACGTTAACTATCTAAACACTAAATACTACCAAAACAAACAGTCCAAATGTAAATATGTATCTTATCTAAAGTGTTGTATGGATGAATGTCTTATTTCACGGTCAGCTCGGTGTAGCTAGGTCTATACTGGGTAGCTACAATAACTTTAGACTCTAAAAGAACATTTCTAACCAAATGCTCCTTAGTCACCAAGCCCTTTGCAACAGCCCAGTGTGATCACCTCTAGTTCTATTCTATCTGCACCAACAAGAGTGTTCATCTGTGATCTGTTCATCAGAACTCACCAGATGGACCTGGTGCTGTCCATTAGACATCATGCCATTGCTTAAGCATCTGTCCACATGTGGAGGAAACAGGTTTATGAAACGTTTCCAACACGTCGCTATTGGGTGTTAAATGACCCCACACCAGCACCTCCGTTAAACGTGTGAAATAGGTCTCCGATACGATCCTTATTGAACGGTGGGTTTCACACCTGTTTAGACCGTGTCATTCACATTGTGTTCTGGTTGGTAACAGTTGGTAAAAGTTGACACCGATCCAGAATCGATGTCAGATGCGTTGGTTTTTAAACGTTGTGTTCAACACCCGATTAGAACGTTTAACAAACGTTACTTTTAGAGTTCCTTCTGTTGGGGTCAAGAAACCAGTTTGATGAGCGTTTGTTGAACACCAAAATACAACCCAAGTCAAACCTGGTTTGGCTTCAAATAACCTGTTTTGCTGCTTGGGACGAAGCCGAAAAATAACCTTAACACAGTGAGGGGGATGGAAACGATAACCAACAACCATCAATAATATTCATAATAACCATCATAACAATACACTAAAGAGTATATACATTGACTAAATCAAAGCCCCATTTCTCTCTATCCAATAAGTGACCAAACGGACTGGGAGGAGAAGCAGATGTGATTCTGGTTTCATCATCAGATGTAAAGCCACCCTGTAACTCTGACTAAGGGCTATACTAATATACTATATATATAATATACTATATATATATAATATACTAATAGCATTGTAGAATCATTTCTACTCGGATGGATAAGAATCGATTGCAGAGGTCCGGATAACAATAATCAACTGCAGCAAGATGGAGTCTGCCGTGCCAATTGTCAGACTGAAGATCCTCTCCTTCTTACCCAGTATATACGTTCTCCCACATTCCGTGGCTTGGACATCACTTCATTCTTATCGGTCAAACGTTCCCCACGGCACGACTCCCTACGGCTATGGCTCACGGTACGTCCATAGGACACCGTTGAAGGCAGCCTAAAGGTACCCTTATAAGGGCCTACAGGGACACCAGCCGATAACTGGAACATCTCAACACATCTCTATGACCTAGTGGGCCTTGGGCTTCACCAGAAGATTATGATGTAGCCATCTGCTGCTATGTATAGAGGACCATAAGACAGTGTTTAGATTATAATAAGGGTATAAACATACACTACACCACCTACTGCTATGTATAGAGGACCATAAGACAGTGTTTAGATTATAATAAGGGTATAAACATACACTACACCACCTACTGCTATGTATAGAGGACCATAAGACAGTGTTTAGATTATAATAAGGGTATGAACATACACTACACCATCTACTGCTATGTATAGAGGACCATAAGACAGTGTTTAGATTATAATAAGGGTATAAACATACACTACACCATCTACTGCTATGTATAGAGGACCATACGACAGTGTTTAGATTATAATAAGGGTATAACAATACACTACAATATTGTTGCATATTGTTTGCCAACTTATTGTACTTTGTCCCTTACACTTTAGTCTGAATTATTGTACTTCTACCTGAGCACTGGTTCAGTTATTGGAGACGTGTTAGAAATGAAATGCACTTTTGACTTCTGGTGACGAGTTGTTCTCTTTCCTTCCTTTGTTGAAACACACTATTGTAAGTCTCTTTGGATAAAAGCGTCTGCTAAATGACTGTAATGTCATGTAATGTGTAGGCCTCAGTAAGAACAGCTCTTTAGTCTCATGGAGAGTAGGAAGCAGCCTACAGTAGCACTTTCCACCTGTGAGGCGGAATACATGGCTCTGGCCTCAACTATACAAGAGTGTATATATCTAGAGCGGTTACTGGAGGGTATGGAGGATTACAAATAGACACAAACGATTTCTCTCCGAGTGCAACGTATGAGGAAGAGCCATCCTTAACATCAACAAATTTATTAGAATGTTTTATCTGTTATTAGAATGTTTTATCTGTTATCAGAATGTTTTATCTGTTATTAGAATGTTTTATCTGGTTATCAGAATGTTTTATCTGGTTATCAGAATGTTTTATCTGTTATTAGAATGTTTTATCTGGTTATTAGAATGTTTTATCTGTTATTAGAATGTTTTATCTGGTTATTAGAATGTTTTATCTGGTTATTATAATGTTTTATCTGGTTATTAGAATGTTTTATCTGGTTATCAGAATGTTTTATCCGGTTATTTGAATTCTTTATCTGGGGTTGGTTGTTCAAAGAGTGATTAACTTAATCAGTTGTTAAGTCTTAATCAGTCGTTATATTTCTTAATCAGTGGTTCAGTGGTCAAATCAATGGTCTTTCTTGATGATATCTCCTCTAGCGATGTTGATTCAAGTTGTGGAGCAGCAAAAAGTTGGGTAAAAGCTAAACAAGAATCACTAGACATGTCTTAATCATAGTTTAATACACCTTCAGCCAGTGGTTAAAGTTAACCACTGGTTAATCACAGGTTGACCACTAAACACACTTTGAACAACCCGAGATAACCAGGAGTTAAAAGTTAACCACTGATTCGCTGATTTAACAACTGGTTAAGAGTTAATCACCCTTTGAACAACCAGCCCCAGGATATCAGGGTCAGTCTGTGATACACGACTTCTCAGGTGATTAAATGTTTGATTCTTAATAGACTTGTGATGTTTAAATGCATCGGCCCTGGATGTTAAAGCATGACGGTTAAGTGAGACTTCAGAGTCATGGAAGGCCTACATAGAAACATAGATCTTATTTGGGGCTTAGGAGTTATGAATATTACGTGACATTAATATATCTTTAGTTATATTAACTTGTATAGGAAATAGGCTGCTAGGGTTCTGTCTGTTGTTGATCATTAGTGAACAGTGGATGCATGTGTGACGGGTGGTCGTTCTTAAAGGCAGAGCCTCCCAAACACCAAAGGCCTGACAACGCCACCTGGGGGATTTCACCCCAGGAGAGATTTAATCTACACCTCAGAAATAAGAAGGCTCTACAAGTTCATGACCGACACAAGACAGAGACGTGGTTCATTTATAATGAAACAGTTGAACAGTTTATTTCAAATGTCAATCACATTTATTTGTTTATACTGGGTAAAAACACTTTATATAGGAAATTACTAAAATCAATGAGGGGAAAAGGGGAGTGGGCAGATGCCAGCCAGGGGGAGGCAGTCTAACAGGGCTGTGTCCCCCTTACCCACCACCGGCCAGGGGGAGGCAGTCTAACAGGGCTGTGTCCCCCTTACCCACCACCGGCCAGGGGGAGGCAGTCTAACAGGGCTGTGTCCCCCTTACCCACCACCGGCCAGGGGGAGGCAGTCTAACAGGGCTGTGTCCCCCTTACCCACCACCGGCCAGGGGGAGGCAGTCTAACAGGGCTGTGTCCCCCTTACCCACCACCGGCCAGGGGGAGGCAGTCTAACAGGGCTGTGTCCCCCTTACCCACCACCGGCCAGGGGGAGGCAGTCTAACAGGGCTGTGTCCCCCTTACCCACCACCGGCCAGGGGGAGGCAGTCTAACAGGGCTGTGTCCCCCTTACCCACCACCGGCCAGGGGGAGGCAGTCTAACAGGGCCGTGTCCCCCTTACCCACCACCGGCCAGGGGGAGGCAGTCTAACAGGGCCGTGTCCCCCTTACCCACCACCGGCCAGGGGGAGGCAGTCTAACAGGGCCGTGTCCCCCTTACCCACCACCGGCCAGGGGGAGGCAGTCTAACAGGGCCGTGTCCCCCTTACCCACCACCGGCCAGGGGGAGGCAGTCTAACAGGGCCGTGTCCCCCTTACCCACCACCGGCCAGGGGGAGGCAGTCTAACAGGGCCGTGTCCCCCTTACCCACCACCGGCCAGGGGGAGGCAGTCTAACAGGGCCGTGTCCCCCTTACCCACCACCGGCCAGGGGGAGGCAGTCTAACAGGGCCGTGTCCCCCTTACCCACCACCGGCCAGGGGGAGGCAGTCTAACAGGGCCGTGTCCCCCTTACCCACCACCGGCCAGGGGGAGGCAGTCTAACAGGGCCGTGTCCCCCTTACCCACCACCGGCCAGGGGGAGGCAGTCTAACAGGGCCGTGTCCCCCTTACCCACCACCGGCCAGGGGGAGGCAGTCTAACAGGGCCGTGTCCCCCTTACCCACCACCGGCCAGGGGGAGGCAGTCTAACAGGGCCGTGTCCCCCTTACCCACCACCGGCCAGGGGGAGGCAGTCTAACAGGGCCGTGTCCCCCTTACCCACCACCGGCCAGGGGGAGGCAGTCTAACAGGGCCGTGTCCCCCTTACCCACCACCGGCCAGGGGGAGGCAGTCTAACAGGGCCGTGTCCCCCTTACCCACCACCGGCCAGGGGGAGGCAGTCTAACAGGGCCGTGTCCCCCTTACCCACCACCGGCCAGGGGGAGGCAGTCTAACAGGGCCGTGTCCCCCTTACCCACCACCGGCCAGGGGGAGGCAGTCTAACAGGGCCGTGTCCCCCTTACCCACCACCGGCCAGGGGGAGGCAGTCTAACAGGGCTGTGTCCCCCTTACCCACCACCGGCCAGGGGGAGGCAGTCTAACAGGTCTGTGTCCCCCTACCCACCACCGGCCAGGGGGAGGCAGTCTAACAGGTCTGTGTCCCCCTTACCCGCCACCGGCCAGGGGGAGGCAGTCTAACAGGGCTGTGTCCCACTTACCCACCACCGGCCAGGGGGAGGCAGTCTAACAGGGCCGTGTCCCCCTTACCCACCACCGGCCAGGGGGAGGCAGTCTAACAGGGCCGTGTCAAGTCAAGTCAAGTCAAGTCAAGTTTATTGTCACTTCACAGTTTACAGTTTAGTATAAAGCAGTGATGTGAAATTCTTGTGTGCAATACCCGACGACAGACAGCAGTTATAGAATAAGATAAAATAAAAATAGATAAAAATAGATAAAAATAGAATAAAAAATAGAATAAGGAATATAAAATAAAAATTAAAAAATGCAATTTATAAAATGCAAAAATCAGCACAGAAAAGAGCAATATATATATATAAATCAATGTAATAAAATATACATTGTTATATGTTATACGCCCTTGTTCAGCAGCCTGATGGCCTGACTGTGGAAGCTATCTCTAAGCCTATTTGTACGACACTTGATACTGCGGTATCGCCTGGGACAGGGAGAGGTTGAAGATGTCTGCAAAGACTCCTGCCAACTGGTCTGCGCATGCTCTGAGGACGCGGCCCGGTATGTCGTCGGGGCCTGCCGCCTTACGGATGTTCAGCCGCTTAAAGGTGCGGCGCACATCCGCCTCCGAGATGCGCAGCTGGCTGGTCTCCCCAGTCGGTGCTGGCTTCGGCGGGCTGCCGTTTACGTCGAACCGAGCAAAAAATGTATTTAGCTCTCCTGGGAGGGAGGTGGAGGAGTTCTCTACACAACTGGTTCTCCCTCTGAAGTTCGTTATATTCTGCAGCCCCTGCCACATACCCCTCGCATCGTGTTTCTTGAATTTATCTTCCACTCTGTCCTTATACTCCCGCTTGGCAGTGACGATGGTCTTACGGAGGTCGTAACGGGCTCTCGTATATTCCTCCGTATTCCCGGAACCAAAGGCGGCGTTACGCGCATGTAGGGCAGCGCGAACATCGCCGTTAATCCACGGTTTCTGGTTGGGATATATCCGAACCGACTTGGTCGGAACAACGTCATCTATGCACTTCTTGATGAACCCGGTGACCGACGACGCGTACTCGTTGATGTTATTGTCCGAGGCGACGCGGAACATGTGCCAGTCAGCGTGATCAAAACAATCCTGCAGCGTAGAATCTGATTGGTCCGACCAGCATTGGACCTCCCTCACAGCGATCGGTTGCTGCTTCAGTCTCTGCCTATAGGCGGGGAGCAGCTGGATAGAGCGGTGATCTGATTTGCCGAACGGTGGGCGGAGGAGGGCCTTGTAGCCATCACGGAAGGGAGTGTAGCAGTGGTCGAGGATCCGCTCGCCCCGTGTGTTGCTCTTTATGTGTTGGTAGAACTTCGGGAGAACCTTCTTCAGGTTCGCCTTGTTGAAGTCCCCCGCTACGATGAGAGCAGCCTCGGGGTGGGCCGACTCCTGTTCGCTGATAGCCCCGTACAGTTCCTTCAGCGCTGTGTCCGTGTTGGCTTGTGGGGGAATGTAAACAGCGGTCACGGTTACCGCTGTAAACTCCCGAGGTAGCCAGTATGGACGGCACATAAGCATCAGGTACTCCAGGTCCGGGGAACAGAAAGACTTGAGGGGATGTACATGACTTTGGTTGCACCAAGATCTGTTTATCATGAGACATACCCCCCCTCCGCGATCTTTACCGGAGAGAGCCTTTGTTCTGTCCGCCCGGTGAACGGAAAATCCCGTCGGCTCGATAGCTGCGTCGGTAACCCCCTCCGACATCCATGTCTCCGTAAGGCAGATAATACAATTGTCCCTCGTTTCCCGGTGGAATTGAATACGAGCCTGTAGTTCGCTTAACTTATTGTCCAGAGACTGTACATTAGCCAGTAGAATGGTGGGTAGTGGGGGGCGATCGGATCGACGTCTCAGCCTGACTAGCACGCCGGCTCGCTTCCCTCGCTTCCTCCGGCGACGCTTGCGCGTAATCGTGCCCAAAATGGACGGAGATAGTCCAGCTGTGACTTCGGGCGGGACGTCCGAGTCGAAAGAATGAAAAAACTCTGGTAGGCGGCGAGCGACTGTCGATCTGATCTCCCAAAGTGTGCAGAAGTTATAAGTGAACTTGCTGCTAACATCCTGAACTAAAAAAGTTGCAATAAAAATAATAAATAACAAAAAACTGCGTCGTCGTGCGGGAGCTCGCGACACGGCAGCCATCTCGTACGGCGCCATACTCCTGATAGTCCCTGTTACGGCTGCTGTTTCCTCTCTGCTCATTAACCTGTCAGTGATTGTTTGCAGCTGTGTGTGTGTGATATGTATATGAGCTGTGTGTGTGTGTGTGTGATATGTATATGAGCTGTGTGTGTGTGTGTGTGATATGTATATGAGCTGTGTGTGTGTGTGTGTGTGATATGTATATGAGCTGTGTGTGTGTGTGTGTGTGATATGTATATGAGCTGTGTGTGTGTGTGTGTGATATGTATATGAGCTGTGTGTGTGTGTGTGTGTGTGATATGTATATGAGCTGTGTGTGTGTGTGTGTGTGTGATATGTATATGAGCTGTGTGTGTGTGTGTGTGATATGTATATGAGCTGTGTGTGTGTGTGTGTGATATGTATATGAGCTGTGTGTGTGTGTGTGTGATATGTATATGAGCTGTGTGTGTGTGTGTGTGATATGTATATGAGCTGTGTGTGTGTGTGTGTGTGATATGTATATGAGCTGTGCCGTTGCCCAGACGTCATTGGATGCCGGCGTCCTGTCCCTCCCCCGGTAGGCGGGACCGAAGATCCGGTCTGGATTGGAGGATGTCAGGCTCGACTCTCCAATCTCCGCGCACCCTGTCCGGCGACAGCTGTTAAGACCGTGTGCATCGTGTTAGTCGGGAGAGATTCAGACGTCTGAATCTGTGTCAGACGTCTCCATAGCTCCTCCGGATATAGTAGAAGTGTTGTTAGCGGTGGTTAGCGGGTGTGTTGACGTGTGTCATCTTGACGGCTGTCGTGTTGGGGAGCCCGTTGGCCGTGGTCGCCTTGCTCCCCCGGCGGTGTTTTGTAACCGCCTATTGTTTTGTTAGCCCTGTTCATTTCCCCTGGTAGAAGGGAGGGTTCTTTAGTGTGTTAGTTAGTTTGGTTTGGGCCTATAATACCACCCTTATGTAAAGAGGTCCCTCGGGTCCTTTGGTGTTCATGTAACTTGCTGCCTTAGGGGCTTTTGTTTGATTGTGGTGTTTTTGCCCACGTTCTTGTATTTTCATTCATTAAAACAACTTCTTATTGACCAACTGGTTAAATGTTCCTTCCCACTCTCCACCAGCCGGGATGGAGCATAACAAGGCATGAGAATGGAACCTGTCTTGTTCTTGGTGTTTCACAGATCCTCAGAGCACCCATGGCCTGAGGATCACCTGGACCGACCAGACTCCCCTAGGTCTGAGGCCGCTAACACACACACACACACACATAGACACACACACACACACATAGACACACACACACACACACACACACACACACACACATAGACACACACACGCACACACATGCGCACTCTCATTCCAGGCAACATTAGAGTACCCAACGCCAGGTTCTTATTGCGTTATCCCGGGGTATTTAGTTGGGGAACTTCCCCAAAGTGTATTTAGTGTGGGCGTGACGTGTTGTCTGTCAACATGTTGTCATTGTTGACGTTGTCATGGTAGTTGTTGTTGTTGTTTTGGACTGGAAGGCGACATCACGCTCTGTGGCGGCAGGTCGGTACAGCTGTAGGAGACGAGGGATCAATATGGTGTGGCGGTCACGGCGGGAATATAAAAACGCTCCATCAAAATAATCAAATGAAACGCAGCTTGTGCTCGCAGGTCCCTGAACGCACCGTTACCGTGGGAGGTTTGAGGGCTCTTTAGTTGCCGTGTGTCACCTGGGCGGAATGTTTCCTCTGTAAAACCTGATCAAATACTGCACTGCACTGTAGTCATGATGCTGCTGCACTACTGGCACTTTAACATGCTTTGATATGCTCTATGTACAATTCAACACATAGCATCCATCAGTCACTTTAATGTTCATTTTATTGTGTACAGTATTGTTACAGTATATAGTTGTAGTATAGTGTTGTGTAGTATAAGTATAGTGTATAGTGTTGTGTAGTATAAGTATAGTATATAGTTATTGTATAGTGTTGTGTAGTATAAGTATAGTATATAGTTATAGTATAGTGTTGTATAGTATATAGTTATAGTGTTGTGTAGTATAAGTATAGTATATAGTTATAGTATAGTGTTGTGTAGTATAAGTATAGTATATAGTTATAGTAGTGTTGTGTAGTATAAGTATAGTATATAGTTATAGTATAGTGTTGTGTAGTATAAGTATAGTATATAGTTATAGTGTTGTGTAGTATTAGTATAGTATATAGTTATAGTATAGTGTTGTGTAGTATAAGTATAGTATATAGTTATAGTATAGTGTTGTGTAGTATAAGTATAGTATATAGTATATAAGTATAGTATATGTAGTTTAGCTCAGGAGGTAGAGCGGTTGCCTCTCAACCAGGTCGCTGGTTCGATCCCCTGTAGAGGTGTCCTTGATCAAGACCCCCTAACCCTAACTGCTCCTGACCTGCTGGCTGTCTCCTTGATTGCTGACTCCTCGTGGGTCTGGATCAAAGTGCTATATATAAAGCATCCATTAGTACATAGTGTAGTGTTAGATTGCGGGAGGGAATGAGGAGTAAAGTAAAGTGTGTGTGTGTGTGTGTGTGTGTGTGTGTGTGTGTGTGTGTGTGTGTGTGTGTGTGTGTGTGTGTGTGTGTGTGTGTGTGAGAGTGTGTGTGTGTGTGTGTTTGTGTGGGGGGGGGGGACAGGCACAGGTGTGTGTGTGTGTGGGTTTGTCTGTGTGTGTGTGGGGACAGGCACAGGTGTGTGTGTGTGTGTGTGTGTGTGTGTGTGTGTGTATGTACCGACCTGTACCATATGGTCGGGCGTATCTATCCAATCGTTGATTGACACAAGGGGTGGACTCTCCCCATCACTCCCCGTCACTGTTTGCCAACTTATTATACTTTTACCTAATGTAATGTAATGTAATGTAATGTAATGTAATGTCATGTAATGTGATGTAATGTGTGATGTCACCAAACAACGGACAAACTTTGGTCACGTGACACTTTTGAAAAAACGGCTTGTTGTGGCTAACCACACTCACACCTGGTGGTGTTAAAAGGACCCTTTTTAAAGGAATGGCCCATTACTAGTGTGTGTGTGTATTTATATGTGTGTGTGTGTCTTATATGTATAGACACACACATACACACACACACACACACACACACACACACACACACACACAACCACAAGCATACACAATGTTTTTCCTGGCGTTAAGACGAATGAAGCCCTTTAAATCTCAAACCTTTTGAGAGGTTTGAGATTTAAAGGGCTTCATTCTTCCCAGATGGTCTTGTTTGTTGACCCTGCTATGGCTATTGACACATCATCCGTGTGTTCAGAAGAACCAGTTAAGTCTAGTTTTAGTCCCGTTTTGTCTAAAACGACACCAAAACAGTCGTGAACAAGGAGTGTGTGTGTGAGTGAGTGTTTCTGTGTGTTTGTGTGTGAGTGTTTAGTTTTTGTGTGTTTGTGTGTGAGTGTGTGTATGTGTGTGTGTGTGTGTGTGTGTGTGTGTGTGTGTGTGTGTGTGTGTGTGTGTGTGTACATGCGTACATGCTGTGCCAAAAGCATGTTATTAGAAACACTGATTGTATCCAGTGTGACTCCAGTGATTCACTTTCTGTTATGTCCGCTGGTCCCTTTTAAGGATTTTTTGGAAAATGAGAAACATGTCGTGAACTGTCTCCTCACGCACACACACACACGCACGCACGCAGCGTAAACGGCAGCCCGCCGAAGCCAGCACCGACTGAGGAGACCAGCCAGCTGCGCATCTCGGAGGCGGATGTGCGCCGCACCTTCAAGCGGCTGAACATCCGTAAGGCGGCAGGCCCCGACGACATCCCGGGCCGCGTCCTCAGAGCATGCGCAGACCAGTTGGCAGGAGTCTTTGCAGACATCTTCAACCTCTCCCTGTCCCAGGCTGTTGTCCCCGCGGTCTTCAAGATATCCACCATCGTGCCTGTCCCTAAACAAACCAAGGTAACATGCCTGAATGACTATCGACCTGTGGCCCTCACCTCGATCGTTAGCAAATGCTTCGAGAGGTTGGTCAAGGACTTTATTTGCTCCGTGTTACCTACCACGCTGGACCCATGGCAATTTGCATATCATCAAAATAGATCCACGGACGACGCAATTGCCATGGCCCTCCACACTGCCCTTTCCCACCTGGAGGGAAAGAACTGTTATGTGCGAATGCTGTTTGTGGACAACAGCTCAGCATTCAACACAATAGTTCCTGCCAAGCTCGACACCAAGCTGAGAGGTCTAGGCGTACCCCCATCCATGTGCAGCTGGATACTGGACCTCCTGTCGGACCGCCGCCAGGTGGTGAGGATGGGCAGCACCACATCAGAGCCACTGACCCTCAACACGGGAGCCCCCCAGGGATGCGTGCTGAGCCCTCTCCTCTACTCCCTCTACACCCACGACTGCATGGCTATGCACAGCTCCAACGTCATCGTCAAGTTTGCTGACGACACGACAGTGATGGGCCTGATCGCCGGCGACGACGAGACAGCCTACAGGGAGGAGGTCGGATCGCTGGAGCAGTGGTGCCAGGAGAACAGCCTCGCCCTCAACGTCAAGAAGACCAAGGAGCTGATCGTGGACTTCAGGAGGCAGAGGGGAGAGCACTGCCCTATCTCCATCGACGGCGTTGCAGTAGAGAGGGTCAGCGGCTTCAAGTTCCTCGGCGTGCACATCTCCGAGGACCTCACATGGTCCACGCACACACGCACGCACGGACACACGCACGCACGCACGCACGCACGCACGCACGGACGCACGGACGCACGCACGCACACAGACACACACTCACGCACGCACGGACGCACACACACACACACGGACGCACACACGCACGCACGGACGCACACACGCACACGCACACACACATGCACGCACACACGCACGCACGGACGGACGCACGCACGCACGCACGCACGGACGCACACATGCACGTGCACACACACACATGCACGCAAACACATGCACACACACACACACATGCACACAAACACACGCACACACTCACACACACACACACACACACTCACACACACACACGCACACACACTCGCTGGGAGGAATACAGTGCCTCTCAGCCTCTGCTTCTCAGCCTCTGCTTCTCAGCCTCTGCTTCTCAGCCTCCACCTCTCAGCCTCCGCCTCTCAGCCTCCGCTTCTCGGGGGGGGGAAATCAGTGAAAGAAAGAGAGAGAGAGAGGGGAGCATCAGGGATGAGGCGGTGATAAGATCCTTGGCTTGTGTGTGTGTGTGTGTGTGTGTGTGTGTGTGTGTGTGTGTGTGTGTGTGTGTGTGTGTGTGTGTGTGTGTGTGTGTGTGTGTGTGTGTGTGTGTGTGTGTGTGTGTGTGTGTGTGTGTGTGTGTGTGTGTGTGTGTGTGTGTGTGTGTGTGTGTGTGTATTGACGTCTTATGAGTTGTGATCCCGATGTGATCTCTGAGCAGCGGCCAATCTCGGTTCCATATTGGTTCTTCTCAACACTAGCTGGGTGGGGGGGGTGGTTCCATATTGGTTCTTCTCAACACTAGCTGGGTGGGGGGGGTGGTTCCATATTGGTTCTTCTCAACACTAGCTGGGTGGGGGGGGTGGTTCCATATTGGTTCTTCTCAACACTAGCTGGGTGGGGGGGGTGGTTCCATATTGGTTCTTCTCAACACTAGCTGGGTGGGGGGGTGGTTCCATATTGGTTCTTCTCAACACTAGCTGGGTGGGGGGGGTGGTTCCATATTGGTTCTTCTCAACACTAGCTGGGTGGGGGGGGTGGTTCCATATTGGTTCTTCTCAACACTAGCTGGGTGGGGGGGGTGGTTCCATATTGGTTCTTCTCAACACTAGCTGGGTGGGGGGGTGGTTCCATATTGGTTATTCTCAACACTAGCTGGGTGGGGGGGGTGGTTCCATATTGGTTCTTCTCAACACTAGCTGGGTGGGGGGGGTGGTTCCATATTGGTTCTTCTCAACACTAGCTGGGTGGGGGGGGTGGTTCCATATTGGTTCTTCTCAACACTAGCTGGGTGGGGGGGTGGTTCCATATTGGTTCTTCTCAACACTAGCTGGGTGGGGGGGTGGTTCCATATTGGTTCTTCTCAACACTAGCTGGGTGGGGGGGGTGGTTCCATATTGGTTCTTCTCAACACTAGCTGGGTGGGGGGGTGGTTCCATATTGGTTCTTCTCAACACTAGCTGGGTGGGGGGGTGGTTCCATATTGGTTCTTCTCAACACTAGCTGGGTGGGGGGGGTGGTTCCATATTGGTTCTTCTCAACACTAGCTGGGTGGGGGGGTGGTTCCATATTGGTTCTTCTCAACACTAGCTGGGTGGGGGGGTGGTTCCATATTGGTTCTTCTCAACACTAGCTGGGTGGGGGGGGTGGTTCCATATTGGTTCTTCTCAACACTAGCTGGGTGGGGGGGGTGGTTCCATATTGGTTCTTCTCAACACTAGCTGGGTGGGGGGGGTGGTTCCATATTGGTTCTTCTCAACACTAGCTGGGTGGGGGGGTGGTTCCATATTGGTTCTTCTCAACACTAGCTGGGTGGGGGGGTGGTTCCATATTGGTTCTTCTCAACACTAGCTGGGTGGGGGGGGTGGTTCCATATTGGTTCTTCTCAACACTAGCTGGGTGGGGGGGGTGGTTCCATATTGGTTCTTCTCAACACTAGCTGGGTGGGGGGGTGGTTCCATATTGGTTCTTCTCAACACTAGCTGGGTGGGGGGGTGGTTCCATATTGGTTCTTCTCAACACTAGCTGGGTGGGGGGGGTGGTTCCATATTGGTTCTTCTCAACACTAGCTGGGTGGGGGGGTGGTTCCATATTGGTTCTTCTCAACACTAGCTGGGTGGGGGGGGTGGTTCCATATTGGTTCTTCTCAACACTAGCTGGGTGGGGGGGGTGGTTCCATATTGGTTCTTCTCAACACTAGCTGGGTGGGGGGGGTGGTTCCATATTGGTTCTTCTCAACACTAGCTGGGTGGGGGGGGTGGTTCCATATTGGTTCTTCTCAACACTAGCTGGGTGGGGGGGTGGTTCCATATTGGTTCTTCTCAACACTAGCTGGGTGGGGGGGTGGTTCCATATTGGTTCTTCTCAACACTAGCTGGGTGGGGGGGGTGGTTCCATATTGGTTCTTCTCAACACTAGCTGGGTGGGGGGGGTGGTTCCATATTGGTTCTTCTCAACACTAGCTGGGTGGGGGGGGTGGTTCCATATTGGTTCTTCTCAACACTAGCTGGGTGGGGGGGGTGGTTCCATATTGGTTCTTCTCAACACTAGCTGGGTGGGGGGGTGGTTCCATATTGGTTCTTCTCAACACTAGCTGGGTGGGGGGGGTGGTTCCATATTGGTTCTTCTCAACACTAGCTGGGTGGGGGGGGTGGTTCCATATTGGTTCTTCTCAACACTAGCTGGGTGGGGGGGGTGGTTCCATATTGGTTCTTCTCAACACTAGCTGGGTGGGGGGGGTGGTTCCATATTGGTTCTTCTCAACACTAGCTGGGTGGGGGGGGTGGTTCCATATTGGTTCTTCTCAACACTAGCTGGGTGGGGGGGGTGGTTCCATATTGGTTCTTCTCAACACTAGCTGGGTGGGGGGGGTGGTTCCATATTGGTTCTTCTCAACACTAGCTGGGTGGGGGGGGTGGTTCCATATTGGTTCTTCTCAACACTAGCTGGGTGGGGGGGGTGGTTCCATATTGGTTCTTCTCAACACTAGCTGGGTGGGGGGGGTGGTTCCATATTGGTTCTTCTCAACACTAGCTGGGTGGGGGGGTGGTTCCATATTGGTTCTTCTCAACACTAGCTGGGTGGGGGGGGTGGTTCCATATTGGTTCTTCTCAACACTAGCTGGGTGGGGGGGGTGGTTCCATATTGGTTCTTCTCAACACTAGCTGGGTGGGGGGGGTGGTTCCATATGGTTCTTCTCAACACTAGCTGGGTGGGGGGGGTGGTTCCATATTGGTTCTTCTCAACACTAGCTGGGTGGGGGGGGTGGTTCCATATTGGTTCTTCTCAACACTAGCTGGGTGGGGGGGGTGGTTCCATATTGGTTCTTCTCAACACTAGCTGGGTGGGGGGGGTGGTTCCATATTGGTTCTTCTCAACACTAGCTGGGTGGGGGGGGTGGTTCCATATTGGTTCTTCTCAACACTAGCTGGGTGGGGGGGTGGTTCCATATTGGTTCTTCTCAACACTAGCTGGGTGGGGGGGGTGGTTCCATATTGGTTCTTCTCAACACTAGCTGGGTGGGGGGGGTGGTTCCATATTGGTTCTTCTCAACACTAGCTGGGTGGGGGGGGTGGTTCCATATTGGTTCTTCTCAACACTAGCTGGGTGGGGGGGGTGGTTCCATATTGGTTCTTCTCAACACTAGCTGGGTGGGGGGGGTGGTTCCATATTGGTTCTTCTCAACACTAGCTGGGTGGGGGGGGTGGTTCCATATTGGTTCTTCTCAACACTAGCTGGGTGGGGGGGGTGGTTCCATATTGGTTCTTCTCAACACTAGCTGGGTGGGGGGGGTGGTTCCATATTGGTTCTTCTCAACACTAGCTGGGTGGGGGGGGTGGTTCCATATTGGTTCTTCTCAACACTAGCTGGGTGGGGGGGGTGGTTCCATATTGGTTCTTCTCAACACTAGCTGGGTGGGGGGGGTGGTTCCATATTGGTTCTTCTCAACACTAGCTGGGTGGGGGGGTGGTTCCATATTGGTTCTTCTCAACACTAGCTGGGTGGGGGGGGTGGTTCCATATTGGTTCTTCTCAACACTAGCTGGGTGGGGGGGGTGGTTCCATATTGGTTCTTCTCAACACTAGCTGGGTGGGGGGGTGGTCATTGGTTCTCAACTAGGGGGGGGGGGTCCATATGGTTCTTCTCAACACTAGCTGGGTGGGGGGGGTGGTTCCATATTGGTTCTTCTCAACACTAGCTGGGTGGGGGGGGTGGTTCCATATTGGTTCTTCTCAACACTAGCTGGGTGGGGGGGTGGTTCCATATTGGTTCTTCTCAACACTAGCTGGGTGGGGGGGGTGGTTCCATATTGGTTCTTCTCAACACTAGCTGGGTGGGGGGGGTGGTTCCATATTGGTTCTTCTCAACACTAGCTGGGTGGGGGGGGTGGTTCCATATTGGTTCTTCTCAACACTAGCTGGGTGGGGGGGTGGTTCCATATTGGTTCTTCTCAACACTAGCTGGGTGGGGGGGGTGGTTCCATATTGGTTCTTCTCAACACTAGCTGGGTGGGGGGGGTGGTTCCATATTGGTTCTTCTCAACACTAGCTGGGTGGGGGGGGTGGTTCCATATTGGTTCTTCTCAACACTAGCTGGGTGGGGGGGGTGGTTCCATATTGGTTCTTCTCAACACTAGCTGGGTGGGGGGGTGGTTCCATATTGGTTCTTCTCAACACTAGCTGGGTGGGGGGGGTGGTTCCATATTGGTTCTTCTCAACACTAGCTGGGTGGGGGGGTGGTTCCATATTGGTTCTTCTCAACACTAGCTGGGTGGGGGGGGTGGTTCCATATTGGTTCTTCTCAACACTAGCTGGGTGGGGGGGGTGGTTCCATATTGGTTCTTCTCAACACTAGCTGGGTGGGGGGGGTGGTTCCATATTGGTTCTTCTCAACACTAGCTGGGTGGGGGGGTGGTTCCATATTGGTTCTTCTCAACACTAGCTGGGTGGGGGGGGTGGTTCCATATTGGTTCTTCTCAACACTAGCTGGGTGGGGGGGGTGGTTCCATATTGGTTCTTCTCAACACTAGCTGGGTGGGGGGGGTGGTTCCATATTGGTTCTTCTCAACACTAGCTGGGTGGGGGGGGTGGTTCCATATTGGTTCTTCTCAACACTAGCTGGGTGGGGGGGGTGGTTCCATATTGGTTCTTCTCAACACTAGCTGGGTGGGGGGGGTGGTTCCATATTGGTTCTTCTCAACACTAGCTGGGTGGGGGGGGTGGTTCCATATTGGTTCTTCTCAACACTAGCTGGGTGGGGGGGGTGGTTCCATATTGGTTCTTCTCAACACTAGCTGGGTGGGGGGGGTGGTTCCATATTGGTTCTTCTCAACACTAGCTGGGTGGGGGGGGTGGTTCCATATTGGTTCTTCTCAACACTAGCTGGGTGGGGGGGGTGGTTCCATATTGGTTCTTCTCAACACTAGCTGGGTGGGGGGGGTGGTTCCATATTGGTTCTTCTCAACACTAGCTGGGTGGGGGGGGTGGTTCCATATTGGTTCTTCTCAACACTAGCTGGGTGGGGGGGGTGGTTCCATATTGGTTCTTCTCAACACTAGCTGGGTGGGGGGGTGGTTCCATATTGGTTCTTCTCAACACTAGCTGGGTGGGGGGGGTGGTTCCATATTGGTTCTTCTCAACACTAGCTGGGTGGGGGGGGTGGTTCCATATTGGTTCTTCTCAACACTAGCTGGGTGGGGGGGGTGGTTCCATATTGGTTCTTCTCAACACTAGCTGGGTGGGGGGGGTGGTTCCATATTGGTTCTTCTCAACACTAGCTGGGTGGGGGGGGTGGTTCCATATTGGTTCTTCTCAACACTAGCTGGGTGGGGGGGGTGGTTCCATATTGGTTCTTCTCAACACTAGCTGGGTGGGGGGGGTGGTTCCATATTGGTTCTTCTCAACACTAGCTGGGTGGGGGGGGTGGTTCCATATTGGTTCTTCTCAACACTAGCTGGGTGGGGGGGGTGGTTCCATATTGGTTCTTCTCAACACTAGCTGGGTGGGGGGGGTGGTTCCATATTGGTTCTTCTCAACACTAGCTGGGTGGGGGGGTGGTTCCATATTGGTTCTTCTCAACACTAGCTGGGTGGGGGGGGTGGTTCCATATTGGTTCTTCTCAACACTAGCTGGGTGGGGGGGGTGGTTCCATATTGGTTCTTCTCAACACTAGCTGGGTGGGGGGGGTGGTTCCATATTGGTTCTTCTCAACACTAGCTGGGTGGGGGGGGTGGTTCCATATTGGTTCTTCTCAACACTAGCTGGGTGGGGGGGGTGGTTCCATATTGGTTCTTCTCAACACTAGCTGGGTGGGGGGGGTGGTTCCATATTGGTTCTTCTCAACACTAGCTGGGTGGGGGGGGTGGTTCCATATTGGTTCTTCTCAACACTAGCTGGGTGGGGGGGGTGGTTCCATATTGGTTCTTCTCAACACTAGCTGGGTGGGGGGGGTGGTTCCATATTGGTTCTTCTCAACACTAGCTGGGTGGGGGGGGTGGTTCCATATTGGTTCTTCTCAACACTAGCTGGGTGGGGGGGGTGGTTCCATATTGGTTCTTCTCAACACTAGCTGGGTGGGGGGGGTGGTTCCATATTGGTTCTTCTCAACACTAGCTGGGTGGGGGGGGTGGTTCCATATTGGTTCTTCTCAACACTAGCTGGGTGGGGGGGGTGGTTCCATATTGGTTCTTCTCAACACTAGCTGGGTGGGGGGGTGGTTCCATATTGGTTCTTCTCAACACTAGCTGGGTGGGGGGGGTGGTTCCATATTGGTTCTTCTCAACACTAGCTGGGTGGGGGGGGTGGTTCCATATTGGTTCTTCTCAACACTAGCTGGGTGGGGGGGGTGGTTCCATATTGGTTCTTCTCAACACTAGCTGGGTGGGGGGGGTGGTTCCATATTGGTTCTTCTCAACACTAGCTGGGTGGGGGGGGTGGTTCCATATTGGTTCTTCTCAACACTAGCTGGGTGGGGGGGGTGGTTCCATATTGGTTCTTCTCAACACTAGCTGGGTGGGGGGGTGGTTCCATATTGGTTCTTCTCAACACTAGCTGGGTGGGGGGGGTGGTTCCATATTGGTTCTTCTCAACACTAGCTGGGTGGGGGGGGTGGTTCCATATTGGTTCTTCTCAACACTAGCTGGGTGGGGGGGGTGGTTCCATATTGGTTCTTCTCAACACTAGCTGGGTGGGGGGGGTGGTTCCATATTGGTTCTTCTCAACACTAGCTGGGTGGGGGGGGTGGTTCCATATTGGTTCTTCTCAACACTAGCTGGGTGGGGGGGGTGGTTCCATATTGGTTCTTCTCAACACTAGCTGGGTGGGGGGGGTGGTTCCATATTGGTTCTTCTCAACACTAGCTGGGTGGGGGGGGTGGTTCCATATTGGTTCTTCTCAACACTAGCTGGGTGGGGGGGGGTGGTTCCATATTGGTTCTTCTCAACACTAGCTGGGTGGGGGGGGTGGTTCCATATTGGTTCTTCTCAACACTAGCTGGGTGGGGGGGGTGGTTCCATATTGGTTCTTCTCAACACTAGCTGGGTGGGGGGGGTGGTTCCATATTGGTTCTTCTCAACACTAGCTGGGTGGGGGGGGTGGTTCCATATTGGTTCTTCTCAACACTAGCTGGGTGGGGGGGGTGGTTCCATATTGGTTCTTCTCAACACTAGCTGGGTGGGGGGGGTGGTTCCATATTGGTTCTTCTCAACACTAGCTGGGTGGGGGGGGTGGTTCCATATTGGTTCTTCTCAACACTAGCTGGGTGGGGGGGTGGTTCCATATTGGTTCTTCTCAACACTAGCTGGGTGGGGGGGGTGGTTCCATATTGGTTCTTCTCAACACTAGCTGGGTGGGGGGGGTGGTTCCATATGGTTTTCTCAACACTAGCTGGGTGGGGGGGTGGTTCCATATTGGTTCTTCTCAACACTAGCTGGGTGGGGGGGGTGGTTCCATATTGGTTCTTCTCAACACTAGCTGGGTGGGGGG
>JANIIK010001335.1:15000-28987 GCA_027704905.1 Muraenolepis orangiensis | reverse complement strand
TGGTCACACAGGAAGGCTGTGCTTCTCTGGCCTCAGCTCTGAGCTCCAACCCCTCCCGTCTGAGAGAGCTGGACCTGAGCTACAATCACCCAGGAGACTCAGGAGTTACGCTGCTCTCTGCTGGACTGGAGGATCCACGCTGGAGACTGGACACTCTCAGGTACGGAGAGGACAGCTCACCTCTCAGGGACCGTGTCTCCTACAAGGATTCAACCGGCCGCTAGATGAAGTGGTTTACCAAGGCGGCTGTAACTCATGTTGTGTACAAAGTGATGATCCAGCAGATCATGAGTGTGAATGTTTCAACTGCTCTCTCTTTGTTCCCCCCAGGGTGGAGCACGGTGGAGGATGGAGGCTGAAACCAGGTCCAAAGAAGTGTGAGTGTCTGTTTAGTTTGAGTCATCACAACACACACTCACTCTTTAGATGGAAGGTCCATCCACACAGCAGGAGGTGACGTCCTGCTGGGAATGAACATGATGGATCTCATCAATATTAATATTCATTAGATACATGATGTATCTCATCAATATTAATATTGTTAACCATCACAATGAATCCTCCTTTTATAAAATACAACAGGTATTATTACTGATACATGCTTATTTATTAATGAATTATTATTGGTTATTAGTAGTGTTATTATTATTATTAGACCATAACAATCCTCACATTATTAAAGGGTAAGTAAACAACCGTTTTAGCAGACCGTCTGCCTACCAGTTCCCAAAGAGTCGTAAAGGTTTTATAAAAAATGTACAGTTTGGGTTCCAAAGGAGCAGGTTTAAGGGGCGTGGCCAAACGCTGTCCAACCCCCCCTCACTGGAGCCAGGGGGCGGAGCCAATAGAAATAATATTATATAATAATAATATTATTATTATTCTGATTGTTATGTAAGACATGAGAACATAATAACCCTGATACTACTAATATATTGATCACACACACAGAGCCCATGTGGTGACGCTGAGGGACTGAGAACATCAGGAGAACACAAACTACAGTCTGGGCTCAGTTTCTAGGAACAACAACAACAGTTCAGCAGACTAATCATGTCTTGTTCTCCATCAGATGCGTGTGAACTCACACTGGACCCAAACACAGCCCACAGAGGACTCTCTCTGTCTGAGGACAACAGGAAGGTGATGAGGGTTAGAGAGGAGGAGAAGTATCCTGAACACCCAGAGAGATTTGACTACTGGCTCCAGGTGTTGTGTAGAGAGGGTCTGACTGACCACTGTTACTGGGAGGTGGAGAGGAAAGGACGTGTTGGTATAGGAGTGACATACAGAGGAATCACAAGGGGAGGAGGGGATGATGACAGCTGGCTTGGAGGAAACAACAAGTCCTGGAGTCTTAATTGTCTTGATGATGGTTACTCTGTCCGGTACAACGGTAGTAGAACAGTCATAGATCTCCCCCCCTCTAAGAGAGTAGGAGTGTATGTGGACCGACCTGCTGGCTCTCTCTCCTTCTACAGAGTGTCCCCAGATGGAGGAGGGTCCTCAGACACACTGACACTCATCCACACCTTCTGGTCCACATTCACCCAGGAGGACCTCCTCCCTGGGATTGGGTTATGGGGGGATGGTTCCTCAGTGTCTCTGTGTCCGTTGTAGCAACACACACACACACACACACACACACACACACACACACACACACACACAGCATTATTATTAGCGGACATTTTTTTTTTTACCCGCTAAAAACCGGCTCACGGAAACCCTGACACACACACACACACACACACACATAGTATACACTATACACACACACACACACACACATAGTATACACTATACATACACACACACACACACACACACACACACACACACACACACACACACACACACACACACACACACACACACACATAGTATACACTATACACACACAAACATATAGTATACACTATACACACACACATAGTATACACTATACACACACACACATAGTATACACTATACACACACACATATAGTATACACTATACACACACACACACATAGTATACACTATACACACACACACATAGTATACACTATACACACACACACACACACACACATATAGTATACACTATACACACACACACACACATAGTATACACTATACACACACACATAGTATACACTATACACACACACATATAGTACACACTATACACACACACACACATAGTATACACTATACACACACACACATAGTACACACTATACACACACACATATAGTATACACTATACACACACACACACATAGTATACACTATACACACACACACATAGTATACACTATACACACACACATATAGTATACACTATACACACACACACATAGTATACACTATACACACACACACATAGTATACACTATACACACACACACATAGTATACACTATACACACACACATAGCATACACTATACACACACACACACACACATAGTATACACTATACACACAAACACACATAGTATACACTATACACACACACACACACATAGTATACACTATACACACACACACACATAGTATACACTATACACACATACACATAGTATACACTATACACACACACACACACACACATAGTATACACTATACACACACACACACATAGTATACACTATACACACACACACACATAGTATACACTATACACACACACACATATAGTATACACTATACACACACATACACACACACACACACACACACACACACACACATAGTATACACTATACACACACACACACACATAGTATACACTATACACACACACACACATAGTATACACTATACACACACACACATATAGTATACACTATACACTATACACACACACACACACATATAGTATACACTATACACACACACACACACATATAGTATACACTATACAGACACACACACAGGGGGGTTAGGCGGGGGGTTTCTCCCTTAAGGCCCCAAACGGCCAGAGAGCAGTTTTAGAGGTCAGGGGTCAGAGGAGGTGATCTACCACCATGGGTCCTACCACTGGGTCACGGATGGACCCCAGGGATTTAAAGACTATTCAACTTTTGACTGTTATTCATTTTGATCGCTAAAAATTCCTGAACATTTCTTTTTAAAAGGTTCACAAAAACTGCTTCATACAATATAATGTTTTAAATGGTTGAACTTTATCTTTAACACGTTCTAGAAGACTGTTGTATTCAATATAATGTTTTAAATGGTTGAACTTTCTCTTTAACACGTTCTAGAAGACTGTTGTATTCAATATAATGTTTTAAATGGTTGAACTTTCTCTTTAACACGTTCTAGAAGACTGTTGTATTCAATATAATGTTTGTGGTGGAGATGAAGATGTGTTCTCAGAGCTGAAAGGGAGTCATGCATTGGATGTTCTTTCATGGTCTGACCAGCTAAATATCACATGTTCATGTTGTTTCTTTGATTCTTTGAAGCATTATTAATCACATGGGATTGTTTCCTTTAAATCCTTTTTTGAAGTGTTATTAAAGTATGATGTTGGATTGGTGTTCATGACGTTGTGTTCCATAATCAAGTGAGGTGAACATGATGTGTCATAGCTTGGAAATGGATTTACTAAAAGACACATACATCATGTCAGTCATTCGTTAATACTCACTCCCACAATATATACAACTATACAATATCTACAATAGATAAACAACTAAATATCTATCTGACTTATAAAACTAACGTTAACTATCTAAACACTAAATACTACCAAAACAAACAATCCAAATGTAAATATGTATCTTATCTAAAGTGTTGTATGGATGAATGTCTTATTTCACGGTCAGCTCGGTGTAGCTAGGTCTATACTGGGTAGCTACAATAACTTTAGACTCTAAAAGAACATTTCTAACCAAATGCTCCTTAGTCACCAAGCCCTTTGCAACAGCCCAGTGTGATCACCTCTAGTTCTATTCTATCTGCACCAACAAGAGTGTTCATCTGTGATCTGTTCATCAGAACTCACAAGATGGACCTGGTGCTGTCCATTAGACATCATGCCATTGCTTAAGCATCTGTCCACATGTGGAGGAAACAGGTTTATGAAACGTTTCCAACACGTCGCTATTGGTGTTAAATGACCCCACACCAGCACCTCCGTTAAACGTGTGAAATAGGTCTCCGATACGATCCTTATTGAACGGTGGGTTTCACACCTGTTTAGACCGTGTCATTCACATTGTGTTCTGGTTGGTAACAGTTGGTATAAGTTGACACCGATCCAGAATCGGTGTCAGATGCGTTGGTTTTTAAACGTTGCGTTCAACACCCGATTAGAACGTTTAACAAACGTTACTTTTAGAGTTCCTTCTGTTGGGGTCAAGAAACCTGTTTGATGAGCGTTTGTTGAACACCAAAATACAACCCAAGTCAAACCTGGTTTGGCTTCAAATAACCTGTTTTGCTGCTTGGGACGAAGCCGAAAAATAACCTTAACACAGAGAGGGGGAAACGATAACCAACAACCATCAATAATATTCATAATAACCATCATAACAATACACTAAAGAGTATATACATTGACTAAATCAAAGCCCCATTTCTCTCTATCCAATAAGTGACCAAACGGACTGGAAGGAGAACCAGATGTGATTCTGGTTTCATCATCAGATGTAAAGCCACCCTGTAACTCTGACTAAGGGCTATACTAATATACTATATATATATATATATAATATACTAATAGCATTGTAGAATAATTTCTACTCGGATGGATAAGAATCAATTGCAGAGGTCCGGATAACAATAATCAACTGCAGCAAGATGGAGTCTGCCGTGCCAATTGTCAGACTGAAGATCCTCTCCTTCTTACCCAGTATATACGTTCTCCCACATTCCGTGGCTTGGACATCACTTCATTCTTATCGGTCAAACGTTCCCCACGGCACGACTCCCTACGGCTATGGCTCACGGTACGTCCATAGGACACCGTTGAAGGCACCCTAAAGGTACCCTTATAAGGGCCTACAGGGACACCAGCCGATAACTGGAACATCTCAACAAATCTCTATGACCTAGTGGGCATTGGGCTTCACCAGAAGATTATGATGTAGCCATCTGCTGCTATGTATAGAGGACCATAAGACAGTGTTTAGATTATAATAAGGGTATAAACATACACTACACCATCTGCTGCTATGTATAGAGGACCATAAGACAGTGTTTAGATTATAATAAGGGTATAAACATACACTACACCATCTACTGCTATGTATAGAGGACCATAAGACAGTGTTTAGATTATAATAAGGGTATAAACATACACTACAATATTGTTGCATATTGTTTGCCAACTTATTGTACTTTGTCCCTTACACTTTAGTCTGAATTATTGTACTTCTACCTGAGCTCTGGTTCAGTTATTGGAGACGTGTTAGAAATGAAATGCACTTTTGACTTCTGGTGACGAGTTGTTCTCTTTCCTTCCTTTGTTGAAACACACTATTGTAAGTCTCTTTGGATAAAAGCGTCTGCTAAATGACTGTAATGTCATGTAATGTGTAAGCCTTAGTAAGAACAGCTCTTTAGTCTCATGAAGAGTAGGAAGCAGCCTACAGTAGCACTTTCCACCTGTGAGGCGGAATACATGGCTCTGGCCTCAACTATACAAGAGTGTATATATCTAGAGCGGTTACTGGAGGGTATGGAGGATTACAAATAGACACAAACAGTAGAGTATGAGGACAACCAGGGAACCATCGCCCTAGAACCCTGTAGCAGACAGCGGTGTAAGCACGTGGACATAAAGTACCACTTCATTAGATCAACTGTAAGTGATGGGAAAGTACCTCTGGTGTCCTGCCCTACTGAAGAGATGGTGGCAGACATAATGACAACACCTCCAACTAAGATGGAACTGAAGACGTTTGCAGGAATCGTTTTTGGAGTTTTGTTTGTCTCTTTGTTGTTTTGTTGACATGTTTGGAGCACAGCAACCTGAGTACAAGTGGGGTGTTGAGTGACAGGTCTACATATGTCCTCGGTTGTTACATGTGTATAGATTGTGTCTATTCTGTACCCAAGTTCACGGGGGGATGCGGTGTTGTTATTGTACCACTGTGAGGCACTGAAGCGTTAGGCGCTAAGTGAGGACGCAGGCTTGCGTGGTATGTTAATGAGGGGGTGTTCACCTGATGGTCAGATGGTGTGTGTGTTCTAAGTTAGCTCCACTGAGCAGAGCAAGATAAACCTTGACCAAGGGCTAAACAGTTCATCGTCTCCGTCCCAACGACTTCTCTCCCAGTGCAACGGATGAGGAAGAGCCATCCTTAACATCAACACTTTATTATAATGTTTTATCTGGTTATTAGAGTGTTTTATCTGTTATTAGAATGTTTTATCTCTTATTAGAATGTTTCATCTGGTTAATAGAATGTTTTATCTGGTTATTAGAATGTTTTATCTGGTTATTAGAATGTTTTATCTGGTTATTAGAATGTTTTATCTGGTTATTAGAATGTTTTAGGCTGAGAGATGAGTGTGGGACAGAACCTGAACCAGTGGTCCTGCTACACATGGGTGGGGTTATCAATATATCAGTTGTCAGTTACCCAAACATCTTTAACATACGGTTCAACAAACCTACCCTGAATAAACCTTTCATTAAGTCTTGTGTTGGCTCTCTTCTTCTGGGGCCGGTTGGTTGAAGGCGGTTTAACTCTTAACGAGTCGTTAAATCAGCTAATCGGTGGTTCATTTTTAATGCATGGTTCAATTAGGTTGTTCAAAGGGTATTTAGTGGTCAACATCTTCAGGCGATTAACCAGTGGTTAACTTTAACCACTGGCTGAAGGTGTATTAAACTATGATTAAGACATTAAGTCTAATGGTTCTTGTTTAGCTTTTACCCAACTTTTTGCTGCTCCACAACATGAATCAACATCGCTAGAGAAGATACCATCAAGAAAGACAACAATTAACATATATACAACACATAAATCTAAATTATTATTATATTAAAAATATATATACAGAATATATAATCTTCATATAAGAGGAGATACAGGAAGTCGTTTCAAGAATTATGGGTAAAAATACTTAATATTAATACTTAATTACTGTTTAACGACTGATTAGTTAACCACTCGCCTAATCACCCTTTGAACAACCCACAGTTAACGAATGTTTAACTAACGACTGATTAGGACATTTAAGGACTGATTAAGACTTAACAACTGATTAGGACATTTAAGGACTGATTTAGACTTAACGACTGATTAGGACATTTAAGGACTGATTAAGACTTAACGACTGATTCGGACATTTAAGGACTGATTAAGACTTAACAACTGATTAGGACATTTAAGAACTGATTTAGACTTAACGACTGATTAGGACATTTAAGGACTGATTAAGACTTAACGACTGATTCGGACATTTAAGGACTTATTAAGACTTAACGACTGATTAGGACATTTAAGGACTGATTAAGACTTAATGACTGATTAGGACATTTAAGGACTGATTTAGACTTAACGACTGATTAGGACATTTAAGGACTGATTAAGACTTAACGACTGATTAGGACATTTAAGGACTGATTAAGACTTAACGACTTATTCAAAAATTGAACAACTGAGGGGGAAACGACCCTTTGAACAACCGGCCCCTGGTCACTTACTGTGTGTGTGTGTGTGTGTGTGTGTGTGTGTGTGTGTGTGTGTGTGTGTGTGTGTGTGTGTGTGTGAGTGTGTGTGTGTGTGTGTGTGTGTGTGAGTGTGTGTGTGTATGTGTGTGTGTGTGTGTGTGTGTGTGTGTGTGTTAAGCACAAGTCCAAACCTACACCACACACACTGTATATAACTGCTTGTATATAATATATATATATGATATTATTAGAGCTGCGTGGTGTTGTAATGCTCTAGTGTCGCCAGCAGGGAGCAGCAGAACACAGCGATATACAGATATTAAAATACCAGTAAGAACCGTGAAGGGATTGGGTCATCGATTAAGAGCAGAGGTCGCTGTGAACCTTTGAGATAAAGAACAATGAACACATGAATGAACAATTGACTAAGAGCTCAATATGTAAGTAAATAACTAAATAATGAAACTGTTGCATGTGTTGAACGTTCCTGACCTGCTCCCAGACCGTAGTGGAGGAATACAGGGGATATTGATCCAGGACCCAAGCACAGGCTTCAGGTTCAATAACCACTTAATGAACACACAGGCAGGGTTTACTAACCAGAGGGTTGATTGATTGATAACTTATTCTAGACAGATGTACATTGATACTACTCCCGTTCACTTCCAGACACACACAGACGCTCGCTCATTCACCTCACGCTCCCACACACACACTCCACGCCCCCTCTCGCTCCCTCCCGCTCCCTCACCTCCTCATCTCCTCACCTCCTCACCTCCTCACCTCCCCCACATCCTCACCTCCTCATCTCTTCACCTCCCTACATCCTCACCTCCCCTATCTCTTCACCTCCCTCACGTCCTTACCTCCCCTACCTCACACAAACACACACACATATTTATAAACATACACACACACACACACAGACATACTCAAACATATAGAAATACACACACAGACATAAAAATACACACATCTTAAAATACACACACACACACACACACATGAGTTAGTAGCAGGGATCCTGGTTGATCTTCTGGTCATCAATACAAGTGGTCCATGGGAACAGATACTGATGGTCCCTTGGTATGAAGCTGTCTGATAAATGTTTAATACATCTTAAGATTTTTAATTCCTCTACCTCGGGTCGTGAGAGGGACAGTGGAGACTCAGTGACCTGAGGCCAACGTACTTATTTTTATTTTATTTTTGGTCAACGCACTGTAATCATCTCATTGTACTTTGCACTGTAAATTCTATTTCAAATCCGAATTCACTTTTTCACTTTTCACATGTCACTTTTCAGTTGAGTTATTTATTAATATATTATTACTGCCAATTTGCACTATACGTATTGTTGTGTATTGTATATACCTACGTACTACTGTTATAATACTGTAAATTATCTTCATTTATCAATACATTTAGACTTCATTTAGAATTATTTTAACTATTTTTGTTTATAATAGTTTTATTTTAGTTAGTTGTTGTTTTGTTTTTTAGCTTAGGTTTTAGTATTCTTGTGTGTGCATTTATTCCCCCTGTGTCAACTGTTGCACCTTAATTTCCCTCGGGATTAATAAAGTTTTCTGAATCTGAATCTGAATGAATTAAGATATGAGGCTGCTTATCAAAGTCATGTTTTATTAATATCTGTTATTGCACCACTAGGGGTGTGGTGGTGTAGGTGTTTGGACAGGTGCTCAACACACACACACACACACACACACACACACACACATACACACACACACTCATCTCTAGGAGGAAGAGAGGTGGTGAGGGAGGGAGGGAGGAGGAGAAGGAGGAGGAGAAAGAGGAAGAGAAGTGGGGAGGGAGGAAGGAGGGAGGGAGGGAGGGAGGAGGATAGAGGGAGGTGGGGAGAGAAGAGAAGGAGAGAGAGAAGTAGGGAGGGAGGGAGGAGGACCCAACGCTCTAACAGACACACACTCACACAAACACACACACACACACACACATATCTCTCTCTCTAACAGACACACACTCACACACACACACACACACACACACACACACACACACACTGCAGGGGGGAATGGGGAGGAAGCATTCTGTTGAACTGGTTTAAAATGGCTCAGAAAACATTGTTTGTTCTGCTGACGGGTTTTGATTTCTGTAGGCCTCTTCATGAACCTGATGAGACGCTAACAGAGAAGCTAAAAAGACGCTAACAGAGACGCTAACAGAGAAGCTAACAGAGACGCTAACATAGAAGCTAACAGAGACGCTAACAGAGAAGCTAACAGAGACGCTAACAGTAACGCTAACAGTGATGCCAACAGAGACGCTAACAGAGAAGCTAACAGAGAAGCTATCAGAGAAGCTAACAGAGATGCTAACAGAGAAGCTAACTAAGACGCTAACAGTGACGCTAACAGAGAAGCTAACAGAGAAGCTATCAGAGCAGCTAACAGAGATGCTAACAGAGAAGCTAACAGAGACGCTAATAGTGACGCTAACAGAGATGGTAACAGAGACGCTAACAGGGGGGGAGGGCACTCTGGGTTTGTTGAGGATGGATTCCAGTCCAGTTCATCACATCTTGTCATCCGTGGCTTTTGACCCCATGACTGAGATTGGGGATTCTCAACCGTCGGTAGATTGCTGAACAAGGGCGTATAGCGTATCACAATGCATATTTTATTACATTGATTTATATTTACATATTGGTCTTTTTCTGTGCTGACATATTGAATTTTATAAATTGCATTTTTATTTAGCTTTATACAGTTTTGTACTTTTTTACTTATTTTTACTACTGCTGTCTGTCGTCGGGCATAAGATTTTCCCTCACTGCTTATTCTTGTGTAAACTGTGACAATAAACCTGACTTGACTTGACTCTGATTCCTGTGTGTTGTTGGGCACCACAGTCTGACATGGCATGAAGCCAGCTAGCACGGTTTAGACTTGTCTGTCAATGCTGTTTGTGAGTGTTTGTTCAATGGCAGACAGCGCTCTACTGGCAGAGCTCATCACCCTAGGGGCCCTGGGGCCATTCCTTTGTGCCAACACGGCCCCCAGACATACATGCCTCAACGTGTGTGTGTGTGTGTGTGTGTGTGTGTGTGTGTGTGTGTGTGTGTGTGTGTGTGTGTGTGTGTGTGTGTGTGTGTGTGTGTGTGTGTGTGTGTGTGTGTGTGTGTGTGTGTGTGTGTGTGTGTGTGCCTGCCTGCCTGCCTGTAAAGGGTGGAACCCAAAACAAACCAGGAAACAACACAAGAAGAATCCAACCCAACAAGACTGAACCATTTCAGAGAGATGAGGAGACAACAGGAAGGTGACGAGGGTTAGAGAGGAGGAGAAGTATCCTGATCACCCAGAGAGATTTGACTACTATCACCAGGTGTTGTGTAGAGAGAGTCTGACTGACCGCTGTTACTGGGAGGTGGAGAGGAAAGGAGGTGTTGGTATAGGAGTGACATACAGAGGAATCACTAGGAGAGGAGAGGGTGATGACAGCTGGCTTGGATACAACAACAAGTCCTGGAGTCTTTATTGTTATGATGATGGTTACTCTGTCTGGTTCAACGGTAGTAGAACATTCATAGATCTCCTCCCCTCTAACAGAGTAGGAGTGTATGTGGACCGACCTGCTGGCTCTCTCTCCTTCTACAGAGTGTCCCCAGATGGAGGAGGGTCCTCAGACACACTGACACTCATCCACACCTTCCAGTCCACATTCACCCAGGAGGACCTCCTCCCTGGGTTTAGGTTATGGGGAGATGGTTCCTCAGTGTCTCTGTGTCCGTTGTAGCAACACACACACACACACACACACACACACACACACACACACACACACACACACACATGGAAACACACATACATACAAACACAAACAAATATTTATATACACACTCACAAACAGACAAACAAACACACACACGCACATATTTATATGGACACACACACATTCAAACACACATACACACACTGTTGTGGAAAGGGGCGTGGCTAAGGCGGTGCGCTGGTCACGAGGAAGAGGGAGCGGCCAACCTCCCTCTCCTCCTCACCTCCCCCACCTCCCTCACCTCCCCCACCTCCTCACCTCCCCCACCTCCTCATCTCCTCACCTCCTCACCTCCATCTCCTCCTCACCTCCCTCTCTTCCTCACCTCCTCACCTCCCCCACCTCCTCATCTCCTCACCTCCTCACCTCCATCTCCTCCTCACCTCCCTCTCCTCCCCACCTCCTCACCTCCCCCACCTCCTCATCTCCTCACCTCCTCACCTCCATCTCCTCCTCACCTCCATCTCCTCCTCACCTCCTCCATCTCCCTAACCTCCCTCACCTCCTCACCTTCCCCACCTCCTCAACTCCTCATCTCTACACCTCCCAACCTCCTCACCTCCTCACCTCCCCACCTCCCCACCTCCTCACCTCCTCACCTCCCCACCTCCTCATCTCCTCACCTCCTCACCTCCTCACCTCCTCACCTCCTCACCTCCCCACCTCCTCATCTCCTCACCTCCTCACCTCCTCACCTCCCCACCTCCTCATCTCCTCATCTCCTCACCTCCCCCACCTCCTCACCTCCATACACATATTTACATATCATACACACATATTTATAAATACACACACACACACACACACACACACACACACACACACACACACACATTGTAATACACATACATACAGACTCACACAAACACACACACATATTTATAAACATACACACACACACACACTCAAACATATAGAAATACACACACTTGAACTTTCTCTTTAACACGTTCTAGAAGACTGAAGAGGAGGGTGGAGAGTGATGAAGAGGAGTGATGAAGAGGAGGGTGGTGAGTGATGAAGAGGAGGGTGGTGAGTGACGAAGAGGAGGTTGTTAAGTGATGAAGAGGAGGGTGGAGAGTGATGAAGAGGAAGGTGGTGAGTGATAAAGCGGAGTGATGAAGAGGAGGGTGGTGAGTGATGAAGAGGAGTGAAGAAGAGGAGGGTGGAGAGTGATGAAGAGGAGGGTGGTGAGTGAAGAAGAGGAGGTTGGTGTGTGGTGAGTGTGTGTGGGTGGTGAGTGATGAAGAGGAGTGAAGAAGAGGAGGGTGGTGAGTGATGAAGAGGAGTGAAGAAGAGGAGGGTGGAGAGTGATGAAGAGGAGGGTGGTGAGTGATGAAGAGGAGGGTGGTGAGTGTCGAAGAGGAGGGTGGTGAGTGATGAAGAGGAGGGTGGTGATTGAAGAAGAGGAGGGTGGTGAGTGAAGAAGAGGAGGGTGGTGAGTGATGAAGAGGAGGGTGGTGATTGAAGAAGAGGAGGGTGGTGAGTGAAGAAGAGGAGGGTGGTGAGTGATGAAGAGGAGGGTGGAGAGTGATGAAGAGGAAGGTGGTGAGTGATGAAGAGGAGGGTGGAGAGTGATGAAGAGGAGGGTGGTGAGTGATAAAGAGGAGTGATGATGAGGAGGGTGTTGAGTGATGAAGAGGAGGGTGGAGAGTGATGAAGAGGAGGGTGGTGAGTGATAAAGAGGAGTGATGATGAGGAGGGTGTTGAGTGATGAAGAGGAGGGTGTTGAGTGATGAAGAGGAGTGATGAAGAGGAGGATGGAGAGTGATGAAGAGGAGGGTGGTGAGTGTCGAAGAGGAGGGTGGTGAGTGATGAAGAGGAGGGTGGTGATTGAAGAAGAGGAGGGTGGTGAGTGAAGAAGAGGAGGGTGGTGAGTGATGAAGAGGAGGGTGGTGAGTGAAGAAGAGGAGGGTGGTGAGTGATAAAGAGGAGTGATGAAGAGGAGGGTGGTGAGTGATGAAGAGGAGGGTGGTGAGTGATAAAGAGGAGTGATGAAGAGGAGGATGGAGAGTGAAGAAGAGGAGGGTGGTGAGTGATGAAGAGGAGTGAAGAAGAGGAGGGTGGAGAGTGATGAAGTGGAGGGTGGTGAGTGAAGAAGAGGAGGTTATTTAGTGATGAAGAGGAGGATGGAGAGTGATGAAGAGGAGGGTGGTGAGTGTCGAAGAGGAGTGATGAAGAGGAGGGTGGGGAGTGATAAAGAGGAGGTTATTTAGTGATGAAGAGGAGGGTGGAGAGTGATGAAGAGGAAGGTGGTGAGTGATGAAGAGGAGTGATGAAGAGGAGGGTGGTGAGTGATAAAGAGGAGTGATGAAGAGGAGGGTGGGGAGTGATAAAGAGGAGGTTATTTAGTGATGAAGAGGAGGGTGGAGAGTGATGAAGAGGAAGGTGGTGAGTGATGAAGAGGAGTGATGAAGAGGAGGGTGGGGAGTGATAAAGAGGAGGTTATTTAGTGATGAAGAGGAGGGTGGAGAGTGATGAAGAGGAAGGTGGTGTGTGTGAAGAGGAGGGTGGTGAGTGATAAAGAGGAGTGATGATGAGGAGGGTGTTGAGT